>JBBPSJ010000315.1:0-23326 GCA_038093535.1 Boletus reticulatus
TATATTTTCATTTGACCACCTTGACCTCGACATGGATTTCGGCTTCACCGACCTCTCCACTGCCCCCCCACCTGCCACGTCCTCCGCTGACTTCCCGCCTACCACATCCTCCGCTGTCTCGCTATCCGCCACACCCTCTGCTGTCTTCCCACCCGCTGCATCCTCCGCTATCTCGCTATCCACCACATCCTCTGCAGCCCTGCTACCCAAAGCTCCCACCCATCACGGTGTCATCTCTCTAAATGACAATCCAGATTACCGTCCGCCCCGTCGTCCACGCCTTGTTCCCAGTCATGCAGAAGTCAAGCGCACTAGTGGTATCGCTACTACTGGCAGCTTCCTCAAATCCGGCAGTCCATCTGCCACAGCTACTGACGACTCTGACTCCGACACTGCTGCTGCCTCTCTTTTTGCAAACCTGTCCATGAAGCGTAAGACCCCCACACCAGATGTCAGCTCCGAAGATACTGACCCGAAGAGCTGGTTCTCTACGGACCCCACCCCATCCTCAACCACATCCACTGGCAAGTCATCCAAACGTGCGCGGGTCTCAGCAGCTGCGACAACTGACCGTTCCGACATCCATGATGTGTCAACTTCAATCGTTTCAACAATGCGTGCATTCCAGGAACAAAAGGCACTCGAGCGTCATGCCAATCGCTGCGAAAAGACTGCAGCACGTGAGGAGCGCTTCGTCGACAAAAAGGAACAACGCAAGCATGAGTTGGCTGTAATGCAGAAGCGCCATGGGCATGAGGCGTTCATGGTGGCACAGAAGAAGGACTTGGTTGAGCACGAGGTTCGAAAGATGGAGCTTCAGCTCGAGATTCTAAAATATCAGGAACGAACCAAGTCAAAAGGCCAAGATGAAGTAGAGCCTGTGCGTGGTGAGGTCGACGAATTTATGACGCTTTGAACTTAGTACTTACCACACTACCAGTCAAGCTAGGTAATATGGTCATAGTATTCATACCTGTATTATGATATGTTGTAGTCGCTGTTTCCTACAACTTGAATCATTCCAAGTCGATGTTGTTACAAGTGTGCAAGTAAGTGCTGCATAAGTGAGTGACGATGTTGTTGCCCTGGTGTTCTTTGTTGCGTTTCCCGACCCTCTTCCTCCTCGTCCTCATCCTCGTCCTCCTCACCATTCCCTTCCATAGGATACTCAGCAGCAAATTCTTTTGCTGATGATGATATTCCAAGCTCTTCTTCAATGTCTATGATCATGTTGTGAAGAATAAGGCAGCTTCTGACCCAAGAATTGGCATATTTGAGGTCCTCATCTTTCTGGATTTGAATACGCAGATCACAAAGTGATTGGAATCGACCCTTAAGAGATGCAAAAAAGTGTTCTGAGCGGATTCGCACCTAGAAAACAATTAGTTATGAAATGATTAGACAAATATACATACTTTGGATAGATGGTAGTTGAAGGTCTTTTGGGATCGTGTCAAACCCCCCTCAGTTGGCCTCTTGAATGGTACCACACACCATGGCTGACAGCTATATGCACTATCAGCCCAAAGCCACTCATTTTGCCCAAAAAATTGATGAGGAGAGCGGGCAACCTGAGTGTTTTGAAAAGCTGCGGAATCATGGAGGCTACCAGGAACCCCAATAACATAGTCAACAATCCGCAGATTGTGTGGAAAGATCACAATCTTTAGATCACTAATAAACAATAGTGTGTGATAAAATAGAATAAACTACTTACCTGGTTGGAAAGTGAGTAGTTTGATTTCCTATCAAAAAAACCTTCACCATGCCAGCCTGGCTTCTGAAAGAGCTTAAATGGTGTCCCATCAACAGATAAGAATCCCCCCTTCCACTGAGAGCATGTCCTCTGTGCCACATATCTTTGAGCCTTCTGTTTGTCTTCATGATCCTTTTGCTGGGTCAAGTCGAAGTGAATAAAGCGATTGTGATGACTTTGGATGGCAATCATCACTCGCTTGTAGCAGTTGTGAACAGTGCCTACAGAGACACCTGCCCACTCTGCCATGTCCTGTGAGGTAGCTGCATTGCCATAGTGTCCAGCAGCATTGAGAAATATGGCTAGCTGGATCTGAACTGGAAGCTGAGGACAGTTGGAATTATTGTGGAAGATGCGATGATCCTGGATGTATTCAACAATCTTGACAAAGACATTGAATGAGACTCTCAGCTTGCGCCGAAAAAGCCTGGGATTATTCAACTGCCACTCATCAAGGAGTTGGAGCTGTGGAATCCGGGTAGAATGGGGGCGGGCCTGGAGAACACGGGCCTTTCTAACTTCATCTTCCTTTGCCACAATAACTTCATAGAAGTTTATGAGCAAATCTTGCATAGAGAAGTCATGGTCGGAGCCAGATGAACCACTGCTGGACTCAGAGCCAGATTCCATAGTCTCCAAAGAAGTGTGAGACGAGTCAGGGCTGCCAGTAGAATCTGTAGAAGAGGAGGATTCAGCATTTACTGCATCAAGTAGAATTTGCATGTAAATCTGAACCCCTAGCTGTTCCCGAGCATGGGAAAGGGCATTGAGAAGCTTTTGGCGCTCAGAGATGCGGGGCATTTTGTTTGGGTTACCAGGCTGTCGAGCTGGCCTTTATATCAGGGATTCAGGCTGGGTTGTATTTAGAACAGCTGGTTGCTGGGGTTATATTTACAGCCCTATTATACTATCTACACACACACCGCCGTATGGTTTGACCGCTGTGCCCGCACGCGCACCGCCGCTCATGGGTTTGACCGCCGCACCCACACGTGCACCGCTGAGTCAGAGCTGTGCCACCGTGCACGTGAATGGTCGGCATTGTGCGGTTGCACGTGCTGCCAGTGTTTGATCGGAGCTCAAATATATGTTGTCATTTTGTTCTGTAGTTAACGAGGTTCGCTTAAGTACATTTGCAACTTTGAGATCCCTTAACGATGATGACCATGACCCTGTCGTCGTTGACCATGCACCACCACTTCGTCACCATCCGTGACGTGGGTATGCCCGCACAACGACCATGACAATGCAGCCAACTGGCGGGGTCACCACCACTACGTTGTCATGAATGACGACGTGGCACGATGACCGCGACGATGCAGCCAATATGCCATCGCCATCGCCACTACCACCGCCGCTACCTCATGACGACGACGACGACGCAGGGCCTCCTCACCACTATCACATCGACACGGACAATGACATGACCGTGGCACGGGTTGCACGGCACGACAACGATGGCGAGTGCATAGGGTCCCCACTACCATAATTCCGTCGTGGACGACAACAACATGGAATGACAGTGAGGCGGCGACGAGGACAACGCAGCCGCAGTGGTGTCCCTAACACTGCCTCGTCGTCGTCGGCGCATCACCATCACCGTCAATAACAACGACACGACAGCGGTGTCCCCACACCACCACAAATCCATCGTCATTGTCGTCGTCGTCAACGTGGCCACCACCATGACGAGGACGAGGACAACGCAGACACAGGCGCAATGGTGCCCTTACCACCACTCTCAATGACGACGACAATGCAGCAAATGGAGCGTCGCCACGGCCAACTCCACCAGCACGGAATCACCACCGGTGTGTACTTACTACTCATTGTCACCTTTGAACACTGTCCCTCTTCGTCACAATTTACTAGCTACCTAATGGTCCTCGTTGTTTACACATTCACTCATTTAGCATGCTTCCGGTCCCTAATGAATTTCACATCGTAGATCACACGTTTACGTAGAACATAGCTCATGTACCAGCTGACTTCGATACGGAATCTTATTGGTTTCCGAGTGGCTCACTACACTAGTACAAAGAGTTTGGTTCTACTTGAAAAATACTAGTGCTCATCTTAAAAAGTAGCTCTAAGTCCTGGTCGAAGAGTTGCGCTCCCCCTGTAAAAGTTGCGCTCCCCTCGTAAAAGTTGCGCTCCCACTCGTAAAAGTTTCGCGCACATTAAATGTGCAAATGGACCCTCATATCCTTTCCGGCGTCTTCAACTCGAATTTATTGGGAGGTTGAGGCGACGAGTTCCGATCAGTGAGTCTCCACTTTCTCCGATTCCTTTAAATTTGCCTGGCTGGTCATCATAAATGAGCGTGAACGAGCGCTCTGAACATACATCGGAAATACACGAGGACCCGAATGGACCAGGGTGGGCTGGTGAGCTGTCGATGATTTTGTGATGAAGGTTGTTTTTAGGGGTGTCTGAGTCACTGCGGATGATCGCTTGGGGCTGAAGAGAAAAACCTACCGAATAGTGCCAACATTAAGCCCGTTGTACTGAAGAAACCAAGGATCATAGAGATGACATACTCGCAAAGAGTCTGTGGGGAACTATTGCCCACATGTGACAGTAATGCAGATCTGAAAATTCTCTGGGCTAGTCCGAGTCGTTGAAACATTAACATCACAACGGTCCACTTTCAAAATCACTGTAACATTTCATATTATTCGAGTCACTGCAACAATACTAAATAGATTGCACTGAGCCTCTTTCGATTCTGGAGCAGGTCACTGGGGAATGAAGAAGAACTGCTGCATTGTAAGTGGTTTCTCGAGGGGCTCAAGAGTGACCTGTGATGTAAGTGGGATGAGGATGTATAAACATTCATAGATAGACTTCGCGTACAAATGCCTCAGGACTGGCATCCCTCACAGTCCAGCTTAGATGAGGCCCAGGACCTCCTGATACGATCCTAGCACAATTTATCCCAGATATCAGCAATACATGCTACAGCGGATGGCAGCACTGACGTGTAAGGTCTGTCAAACCCTGGTCCTGAAATGAGCCAGGGATATAAACTGGGTACGATACTTCCAGCCACATTGTTCTCATCGGGTATGATGTACACATTGTTCCCACCCCGTAGGTATTCCAAGGCATATAATCCTGTCTCTAACCTCTTGACGGTCCACTGCAAAAGTATGAGCATCCAATCAGCACATCACCCTATCATATAAGAAGTGAAGATAAAATGAACATCCGGGTGTTGAACATATATACGAGCATAGTCAGCCGCACTGAATGAAAACCAACGAACTTACAACACCATTGCTGCCGACACGCACTACGGGCGGACCACCGTTATCAATGCCAATCCATGCCTTGTCATCCGATGCAAACCGGATTGAATAGTTTCCACTGCGAAGATCACCCATCACTTTAGAGTCAGGGGAGATGCTGAAAGATTGGGATGTGGGTTTCGGGTGAAAATGTGGTGGATGGGCCTCAGCTTTAAATGTTCATTTGCGCGGTGGCACAACCTTAACCAGTCATTGACACCTCCAAATCGTAGCCCATTATGAAATCGACGGCCATGGCCAGGGGATATAATAAGAGATCCTTTGAGAGGTACTCCGGGTTATCTTAGAGAGTGGATGCAAGCACTTCAAACACCGTGTGAGAAGAAACCTGGGTTGTCCCTTACGTCGGGTCGTACATACCTGGTATTGGGGATATAACACGGACGGATCGCAGGGAAATAAGTAGGCTTGACCGTCTTCCCGTCTTATTATGTCGTTATCTTGTCTTGCTCGGCAGTCAAAAATATATAATATATCTGGTTCCAATTTGAACGAGTGTCAACGGCAACTGAACGGACATCTGGTGATGCTGTACCTCACCTTGTTTCATCCGTGATGGCCGCCGATCCGAATATGCTTCCGAGGAATGATTGATGTTAGTAATTGATGTCACATGCCAAAAGATATACATCGACCATCAGAACACTGAGGTGACATGCACGATAGATCGGTTCTGGGTCAGTGCATTGGGAACCGCCACTCCACCACTCCCTAAAGTTGTTCCCACACACCAAGTAGACCTCCGGAAGTGAGCCCTGGAGGACACAATGCCAGTTCTCTTGATGCAGAGCAGACATGCGTGCATCGAGTAACTTGTGGAAGGCGGTCTTTCATGCACATGTATCACCGTAGCATTTAAAAAAAATCGGTGTTGTGCACCAGGTGTCGCTTGCGGCCTAGGAATACAATCCATTTTCAAAAATCGTTACTTCATTCCACATACTCATTTCGGTTCACTGTCACAAAGTTATAATTATTTCTTCACTGAGGCTCGAGCAACGCTTTCCTCCGGACCGGGCCAGGGAATGAAATTCCACTGTTGCTCTCGCAACGGAATCTCAACAAGATGGAGAGTGACCTGTAACGTGGATGGGTCAGTATTGAAAATCATTATGGATGGAGCTTCCGTACAGGATTCCCGGGCCTGGGATCTTTCACGGTCCACCCTTTGTGCAGAAAAGTACCGTTGGGTACCTCAATCCTGGCGTATTGTGCATTCAGCATTAGTAGCACTCCTATACATACCAGAGAAAACAGTGGACAGGCACTGACGTGTAAGGTCCACCATCCGGTCCCGAAATGGACCAGACATGTGGAGGTGGGTTTACACTCCCAACCACATCCCAGTCGTCTGCTTGGATGTACCGTGGACGTTCAGTCTTGACTTTCAGGACTAGAGTGTAATTTCCGTCCTCCAACTTTGTGACAGTCCACTGCGAGTGGGCATCAGCACATCATTCCATCACACATATTAGAAGACAAAGTGGGCCCTGGGAGTTAGACGGATGATACGAGCACAGTAGGTGGTGAGTGAAACCAGCAAACTCACGACATCGTCGCTGCCATTCGCGATGACAGGTACTACTGGCGCACCATTGCCATGTAGTAAGGGGAACTGTTGCGTGTGGTTGGGATATGTGCTATGGAATAATGGTACGAAAGGGCCCACCATTATATATTCGTTTCGAGTGGTGGCACTGCCTTGGCCACTTACTGCGTGCTCCCGATATCCAATCAAGGTCGACAATGAAATCGAAGGCAAGGGAAATAAAGTTCGAGGGTACCCATGCAGTGATCTCTAGCGGTGCCAGTGGCGTCCATTACTGTCGGTCGAATACCCCAATGGGGTATCTCGCTTTGTTTCAGAGCAATAGATGTCACTGCTTTTAAATGCCTTCTAGCCTGGACTTGTGGGCTTAATGCCTTTGGATATAATGCGGGGCAGTCTTAGGGAAGTGAATTTGGCCCCACCCACTTGCTCGGCACCCAACTGAACATCTATCACTACCTGGTTCAAACGGAAAGTCTAATAAGGTCAACAGCGACTGAGTGAACATTTGATGATACCTTAACTGATGTCGTCTAAGGAATAGTTCTGTCGTATCTCTAAGTAATGACCAGTATTTGTCAGTGGCCAAAGATGCATGTCGAACGATCGAGCGTCGAGGTACGTGATTTGGCTTTGGCTCTAATAGATCGGTCAGTGAGAGAACGCCTCTCCAGCGCTACTGCTGATAACATTTCCGTCTTACCAAGTAAATCTTTAGAGAAGGGTGACGAAAATCGATAGCCTGCCAAATGTCAATGATGAGAACAGAAGAGACAACTTCCCATACTTGCCCTGTACTTGGATTGCCGGACTGTGTCCTTTTGATGACAGTTCACGTCGAAATGGAGTCCCCAATAGCTTTCGTTGGACCGGCGTTGGTAAGGGGAGAATCGTATGATATTATCAAGCAATGCATGTCCGCACTAATGTTGCCGCCTGGAGTAAAGTTAAATGCCATAGCAGGAAGCTCTATCATATCTAGCTTACGATGCTATAGCTGTGTTGATGTGGCATGCCTCTGAATCGCGTTTCGTAGCTTATTCGTGTTCGAAGAAGGAAGAAGATGGCTTTGGCATTTCGGTTCGCACGGGTGCCACACCGTCACCTCCAACTCGACCTTGCGCCTGGTTCAATCTCTTTGGTTGGAAAGTCAAAATAGCTATTGAGCTTGTGTACTGTTATCGCCTGTTCAACGTTGAACTCGGTGGCATTTCTTAGAGGTTGTGCCGTGAGAATCGAGGTCATGATCATCAATTGTATGGACGCGTCCACCAGACATCCATGGCTATCAATCGAGAACAATCAGTGCCGACGAACTCCACACCACTTCAGTTTGGTATAAAACACGGCGTGTTGTCCTGACGGTAAGCCCCATCTCTCTCAACCGCCACTCATTCTCATTTTGCATCACCACCTTGCGCGATGGCCACCAAAACGTTGGACGTTAATGCTGACGATGCCACTGCCGACATTGGACAGTACGCAAGAATCGTACGCGTAATTGTGCGTTTGGTTTCTTGGTTTCTTGTCGTACTGTGTTGTACTAACCCCAATGCTCTAACTCCAGCGTAACATGGAGTTTCTCAAATTTCGCAATAAAGAAAACGTCGTCGTGCCTGTCCGTACAGAGGCTCACCCTTCTCCTATGAAACGGTCGGCTTCCAATCTGCAGCCCGGCCAATCGCACACGCGCACCACCATAGACACAGGGCTCAACCATGAACTGGCGATGGCACGTTACCTCATGGATGACCTCGCGGACCACATATTCGGCCACATCGTGTCGACGGAATTGTCGCGGGATATTCTACGCCAGTTCATCGATGATGGGTTCGTTCAAGTTTTCAAGCAGTCGACTCCACGTCACAACCACAACCTCGAAGCCCTCGATCCAAGGGCTGAGGATGTTCAGCATGCAATTGAGCAGGCTTTTAAGGACGCGGATACGCACGACTGCATCCGACCGGGTGCAGACAACGACAGTGGGCAGTCAGAGTCATCGCCCGAGGATACCAAGGAGAAAGAGAAAGAGACGAATTCGAAGGGAAGGGGAAAGAAGAAGCAAGCGACGTACTCGTTCAAGTGGAGCAGATCCCCTACGGAACCTATAGATGAGGATGAACTCGTCAATTTCCTCAACGAGATCACCGATCCTGCGTTCGATTTCGCAAAGTCCAAGCTCGTCAACACAGATCCAAAATTGAACCATCGCTTCACTGCTCGTACTGACAAGAACCGTGCTATGCCACTATCGTATGAACAGGACGGAGAGGATATGCGACCCGACTTCCTTTTGTTGCCTGTGGAAGCATTCTTGGATGACTTCAAGACGGTCGATCCGAGATATCTCAACTTTACTGCGACGCGCCTCGTCGGGGAGGCGAAGAACAAGGATCTGGCTGCAGGCGTTGAACAGGTGCAACGGTACGCGCGGGGATTGAAGCGCGCACAGCCATGGGTACACTACATATGTACTCGCGATGGCGATCACAAGGGACAAGGCTGTCTTCATGCGTGGGGAGGGAAGCGGCACGGAACGTCTCGGACTGATACTCGCGGACGGTCGTGGTTGTATCGAGTTCATTCGAATCCTCCTTGGTCTTGCATTGGCCGAAGACGTCGATTCGGGCCAAAATCCAGACGTTGAACTCACAAACGAAACACGAACCTGCGGAGTCAACAATATCAACCATCGCTCCGTGGCATCGAATGTACCTTCCACTGCAACCGCCTCTCGTGTGGCCCAAACAACTAACGCTGTGGAGTCAGCTGGGGTTTCGTCTTCCGACGTTCCTAATGCTATATCAGATACGCTTCCGATCTCCTCTCGTACTCGGAGTGCTTCCGCTGCTTCCAACCGCAGTGCCTCGGTCACTGCCAATGCGCTTCTCGGCTCTTCCCGTACTCACAATGCTTTGCTTGCTTGCCGCCAGCCTCCTCCTGCGTCTTCTGCGTCTTCGAAGAGAGCTTACACCAATATCGAAGGAGGCCATCAAGACAGACGAAAAAAGAAACGTAAGATCGACGAATCGGTCACCGCGCAAGAGGATCGGATGGTGTTTTTCCCGCTGCGCGTGTACCGACACACATGTCTGGGGATACTATTCACGTCCAGCTCTATCCGTGGACGAGGAACGACAGTGTTTTGCGTGGTTGATCTTAGTGACGAGAATACGAGACTAGCTTTGAAGATGTCATGGCAAGATCTCGAACGAACAGATGACCAGGCTGCGGCGATGAAAAGATTGGAGGACAATCCTCATCCCAACGTGATCGTGCCAATCAAGTATGTTGTCTCAAGCAATTTAGGATTCAGTTCACTAACATCGTTTTAGAATGTTTGATGCTGATAGGAAAGGACAGACGTGCACGACCCTTGGTGCCATCAGAGGGTTTCTCGACGAACAGATGCATCTTGTGAACGTTGAAAATTGGGTGCTCAACGTATCTGTTTCTGAGCTGAAGAGACCGGTGAAATATTTCTGGGGTGTGCATGACTTTGTGCGGGGCTTACGCGGGGCGCTATTGGGTATGTATCTCGAGCATACGTGGTCATTGAGCTTTATATTGATGCAACGACATGAAAGGGCACGAGTTTCTTACAAGCATTGGCATTCTACACCGTGATATCAGCGAGAGATGCAGAGGAACCCACGCAATCCTCATCGACTCAGTCCATCGGACCTACTGAGCGCGCGAAGCCGAGACCTACCCAGAGACGAAGCATGTCAAAGGGATCCGAACAGTGAGTATATCTTTCATTCTCCTATAAGCCACTCACTCACATGATCGCAAGGGTACCTTCCCCTACATTTCTTTCACCGTACTCATGGGCAAGAGACATACCCATTTTGATGATGTGGAGTCATTCTTCTATGTCCTCCTCCAATTCTTTTTCTCCTATGCGGGCCCTCTTCCCAAGACAGAGCTCGAGAACGCGCACGACAACGGATTTGTTCGGCCCATTGGGTCTGGACGCCTCCCGCATACGAGGAGTTGGCCCAAAAAGTATGCTGATTGGGCAGATGGAGAGGCGGAGGCCATTGGTCATTCAAATGCCTTCAGTTTTTTTAATTCTGATGGTGCACAGTATCTGGATGAGAGCGCAGAGCTCAGGGATTGTCTCAATGACAACTGGCCGGAAGATCTGCACCTCCCTATCCGCAACCTCTTATGGGACACAGTAAAAGCATTCTGGGAAAGCACGCGCGCACCGGGAAGACGCACAGAAGTATCGCATGCTCGATTCATCAGCATATTGGACAAGTGGTTGGTAACACACGCCGAGCTCGAACACGAATATTCAAACTGCCTGGACTTCAAGGATTCGAGGTCCGGTTAGGTTTGTCTCTTGTGTTTTACGTCTCTCGTTGACCAGATTTCCGTTCACGTTTTGCGGGAACCTAAAGTAGAATTGTCATGATGTTAATTTACCTACGATTCCTATGAGAACTATGAATCTTGTATATACAGTATGTGGCATGGACTTCGGTATTTTACCATTGTATCATTCAGCGCTCCACCGTTTGGTTCAACTCTGCCTTCCCCGTGGTATTATTCTAGCACTGGCGGAGTTGAAGTCCAACTCTTATGAAGGCACTTGAAAGTCGCAATATTTCAGCCGACCGTGCGCTGAGCACTTAGACTTTCAAGTGGCGCACTGGGGGTACACAAAACGCGACATGAGACCCCTTCCCTCGTCGTTCTCCCGATTTTAACCCGTGATGAACTTGCACATTTTGGTTGGTGGACTCGGGAACGTGACTGGAATCTGGATGGGTCGTACCGGCGAGTCACGGTGTGGCCGATCCGCAAGTTCCCACAGTGTCACAGTTTAAGTTGTCCGCAGCAGCCATACTAGTAACCCACTAACCTACTGGATCCTCTCTGGGCCATTGTTCAATGGATATCGCAAGAAGCCTTAAACCAACAGTGAGTAAGAGTCGTATCCCCCGAGAAAATGGTGGTAATCGTCAAAGAAGTCATCTCCAGCAATGTCTATATCATTCTGTCCTGCGCGTCACGCTGCCGAAGCGTTTAGGGCGGGCGATGGCTTGAATGTAGCATCAGGAGAAGATCCATCTCTCGCGTTACTACGCTCTGCCGCACCACAGCAGCATGAACTATGTTCCGAGCTCCTTTACACATCTCTCCCGAAGAATTCTGACGCAATGCGGGATATCCTCCCACAAAGAAACGGATTCGTTCACACAGTAGTCGAGGCATACAACAGACACCGCGCGCTCATCATCCGTCCTGACGACGTCTGGCTTGCGATCTTGACGCAATTCTGCTTCTTTGTCAACGGTAACGCAGAAGCACTTCGTAGCGCCTTTGTGGCCCATGAAGGGAAGCGAGAACTCGTCGTCGTATCCGACGGAAATCGCTACACCATGGACCCTGCATACATGGCACATCAGATGACAGAACTGATGCAGGATCACATCACCGATGCGTCGTTGCGGGAATGGATTTTGCCGAGCTTCACCACCACAACCGCGGTTGATAGGTCGATCTCGGCAATCGTGATGATGGGGACGATGAAAGAATACTTTTCGTTCGTCTTCAGTCTATGTTGTGGAATTCCGAAAGTTACGCTGGAGGGAGAGAAGAGTGACTGGGAGGATATTCTGCGCCGTTTGGAGAGGTTGAAGAAGTACGGCATCGAGACGATCTCGTGGTACCACCTCCTTCGGCCCATCATATCTCGTTTTGTCGCCGCCTACGACAACCCCACCGCACCCGAGAACCTGGAGTTTTGGAACAAAGTCGCTCATCGGAGTGGGGGCGGAAGCGGGCCGACTTGGCTCTCTGGGTGGATTACTGCATTCTGCGTATTCGACGAGCAAGGTCAATGGAAGGGTCCCAGATTGTCCGAAGTGCAGTGTGGAGATGCAGATACCAAGAAAGCAGGTGATGCCAAGGCCGACTGCGTATCGGAAGATATCCAAGCGAACGATGATCACGATCTATCGCGACTTGGTGCAGATGTGTTTGATCCAGACTCGGAAAGCACCCCACACCTCACGCTTGATGGATTCCCTTACCCCCGGATCGATTGCAACGACATTTCGTGTGGGTATACGTATGTTGACGTCAAGCTCGATGACAATGGGTCGTTTTTCGATACGATGTTTGTCGCAGGGTCAGTTGGTTCACAAATTTGCCGTACGGGGGAGACCAAGCTATTGTCACATGGCATGCGGGACACTGTACGGCCACTTCCTGCGTGGTGGTACTTTATCAAAGGAGAGAAGCCTCCCAGCGAGACTGCATATAGCGGTATTTCCATGCTTGTTCAACCCCCACAACCCGAGCCGATGAAACAGGCGGCCCAAGGCCATGATGTCTTGTCACGGATCCAAAATGCATGGCACGGACTCACTAGCAGCAGAGGCTAGCTCCTTCCTGTTGCTACGCCTGTCGAGCCCCAATTTTACCTCAACAGCGTTACCCAACGTGTTGCTCAGAATTAAGCTGCAATCACCTGTACGATCTCAATCCGTTTTTTTTGGAAATGGTAGTCTCCATGTACTTCCTTTGTACCAATACATACAATGATTTCTTCGGACCTCTCGGATTCGGAATCATCTGAAGGCGAAGCCACTGAGCTAATCAAGACCAAATTAATAACGTGAGGTTTACTGGGGCTACATGCATGGACGTACATCAGATGCGTCATATCCGACCCCTTCTCTGGTGATGGCTCACACAAGACATCCTCGGCAGAGAAGCAACATTGAGGGTCACTTGCGACAGCATGTAGAACCCGACGGGAGAGAGAACGAGGACGGTGCACGTGTTGTTCCCCCTGAGGGGAATGCGGATTCCCCCCTAGTCCGGCTATTCTACGATGAGTCGTTGTTAGGGTCGTTGCACGGATAGCTGAAACAGACAAGGAAAGACGTACTGGATCTAGAGGGGACCATTGTGTGAGAAAGTGAGCGTACGCCACCGTGTAGATCTATTGAGAATGGGCGGCTCCCGACGTGATCAGAAAGGGCTAGAGGGGATGGGCATACCACCTAAGATGAGTGGTAGTCCTCTAAGGCCTAAGTTCTTACGTTCTAGTCAATTCAGCCTAAAGAGCGCGACGAGTATCAAAACGTACTCACCGTCTCCTCCCCGTGCCAGTTTACTTGCGAATCCGCGATGCTGGTGAACACGCGCATGGTTCAAGATTGCCATCTTGGAATATGGGAGTGGGCGTCAACCAAAAAATGAAAATGAACATCAATCTGCGGCTGACTCGCGGAGTTTACATTCGTCGTCTCCTTGCATCGCCAACCCGCATGCTATACATACACGCTCTGCTCGAGTCCAGTGGAAGTAAGTATACAATCTTATGCGTTAACGCTACAGATCGACCTGCTCGATGGAACCCAAAATTTCGCGTAGCATGCTGGACCGGATGATCCACTTGCCAGCATTCTGACCTGGACTTGGAATGCCAACTATGCGCTCATGCATTCCTTTGGAGAAACCACCGTTGCAATATAAAAGAGGGCCACAGGCTCGATCGGTTGGAACCCGTCGCCCCTCCCTCGCGTCGACGCTCGGTCACCACTCCCAGGGCTCAATCCCTAGTTCGCCTCTCATTTTCTTCGCGCTCGTCCGTCCTTGCATGGGGTCCGCTGTGGCATATTGCTCGGATCCTATGAGCGTCCGAGCCCCGCTGCGATGTGGATGTTGGGCTGATTCTGAGGTGCCGCACAATGTTTACAGGCTGTTGCATGTTCACTGCGCCACCATAGAACAAAGTCGGTGTCATGGCCCATTTGCAAATGTCATGACTGACCGTGATTTTGCTAATGTCATCTCAAATTATAGTAAGGTGGGTGCCTAGCGATTCTGTCGACTTTGTTGAACGTTCGAATTAACGACCTACATTGGTGGCGATAGTACGTTGCTATGCCAGATTTCCGACGCCCAACTTCTTCTTTCATCCGCCATCCATATCATAGATCATTGTGGCACCATACCCCTCGTTCGCCCCTCTCGCCAATCATCATCATCATAGAGATCATGTATCGACTGCCATTCTTTACCGCGACTTTTAACAGGAACAAGGGTATTCCTTTGGGCGACAGAATCAGGATACCTGTGAGTGAGCAGTGTTCACATTGCATGTCCGATGACGATGAGGCCTAAAACAGGTCACTCGGATGCGGTTTTCACTGTTCTCTTCTGGATCCGTGGACAGCCCAACAAGACATGGCGGAGGGATGGATCACAGAAGATACGAAGATCTGAGTAATGGGCATGGACTACAAAGGTTTGTACTCCCTATTGATACACGGCGCACTCAAAGGACCAAGACAGCAAATTGCCGATGTGAATCATACCTAGAACGACTCGTGCCGCGAGACACTTACACGGACCGCTGTAGAGTATGAGTCAATTTGAGTGACAGGGACAACGCAAGATGTCCTCCCACACCGCACGAGGCACCTTGATGGTGAGCGGTTTTCGATGAGTGACTTGGGTTTGCAATATTGAGGTTTTTGGCAGCTAGCACCGTGAAAACACATAGGCAGTGAATGGTAAGGCAAGTCTCATGCAATACATTCGACCAAGTGCCCACAACCGACATGGGGCACCTCCTCAAATTTTGAATCGGTCATGATCATCGTGTCATACCACGAAGTATGGTGGGAGATCTCCATGTGGGTTGTGGTCAACTGATGGATGCGCTGTTTACCTTTTTTTTTGGTTGTACATCATCGTATGTGAACGAATTCGTGATTCAGACAAGTGGGATGTTCGCGTGTACAGTGTTTCTCACGAGCTAAGGTACATTCTCTACCTACAGCACGAGGTAATCACTGCTGCACCGCGAGTTTGACCAACAACAACACTAACCACACTTTCCAACCTCGTGCCAGACCCGCAGACCTCTAGATGTGGTGACGACGCTTTTTCTGATTCATCTGGACGAGTCTAATCGACACATGACCATTCAGACTAAGCTAATAGCTGTGCATACACGGGCGACTAAGTTTATACGTACGCTGTATGCGTTGCGATTGTGTCTGGGCGATGAGTCGTTCAATGCCAGCCTCCATGCGCCTTCAAGCATAAGCATAGATCAAGTTTTCGCAGAGAAGGAAAGGCAACTAGGAAAGCCGTCGTTGAACCAGTCCGCAACGACTTTCAATGCATTCGTTACATGACAAGGAGAACAAAAGGTATCAGTGAAGAGCAAGGCGAACGAGATAGGCGTCGGGCGCTAGGTGACTGACTCTACGAACCAAACATGACCCGGTCACTGTGACCCGCGACGATCCATTCTCAGATTCACTGCTGTGTATTCCACACATTTACATTTCGATTCCACACAATTACATGACAACCGATGCGATCTGATTCTCCTGCCAGTGAAACTCTTAAAACAATGACTCACTCGTTTCCAACCACCCTCGAACCTTCTCTTTCGCAACTTGACGTGAACGCATTTCTGCTTCTTCCTCTTGTTTCTGAAGTATCATATCGATGGTTGTTCCAGGTGGGTAACCCCTGATATACATAGAGAGAGCAAAGGCAGTATCGAGAGCCTGACATTGTGCTGCCTCCAAGCGCGTCTGACGGGTTCCACTGTGCTGTGCAGTCCCCCGCGGAGGCACGTAATCAGTGTCAGTCGGGTTAACCGGTTCAACACCGTCATTATCTTTGGGGATAGAGGACAGTGTGTTAGCAATCCTGAAATGAGTCTCGTGGTGCTCCTCTAGCAAATTCCGGATGTCTGCGGTAGCCCAACGTTGGATGACCGCGACTCCATACATGTAATCAAGGAGTATGCTCGGAGGGGCGTCCTGAACATCCCAGTTGGCTCGGACATCCCCCTGCGGAACGGGAAACCAGCCATCCCACGGTTTGATGTGTTGGACTGTCGTGCGCGAAGCAGGTGTTTGGCCAGGTTCCACCCTTGGGATGTCAGCGGGGTCTAGGGCAAAGTTGGGGGTCTAGAAAAAGCCACTCCATATCAAAAGGCACTAACCAAGACGATTCACGTACCCTCAAAAATGCACTCCATCCCCGGCCACATCGATCATGAAGATCGGGGCTCAGCAACAGCCCATTCCTAGTAGAATCAATATTGATGTCGTTTGGAAGGTCGACTTGCTGATCCTCATACAAACTCCTACGGTCCGAAATGACGAGGCGGATGCACTTGCAAAAAAGTTATGAGAGTTAGGTATACATCTGCAAACGAAAGTTGAAACAATACATGATCACCATTGGAATGTGGGATAATGTGAACCGCATGGCATCCGTCGTCTCGAACTCCCGTGATCACACAACGATTGTTATCACGCTGAGCGAGATCGTGACGAAAAGTGGTGCGACGTGGAGTAGAAACAGATGATGTGATGTGATCAGCTAGCCCACTGGAATCGACAAGACGGTAGCGTCCTGTTTGAATGCACCTTGTCAGCAAAGGATGGCTGGAGACACGATTACCGTCAGGGAAAAAGTAATAGCTTTCGCCATCAGTGACCGAGAAAGTGTCGTAATTGACGATGTTGCCATTAGGAGCATCAAGGAGATGACCTTTAGCACCGAGAACGGTAAAGGCAACAAAGCGAAGCCACTTGAGAGGCCGAAGCGAGGGCCTCTGAATATCCTCCAGCGGGATTTCCAATCCACGGATCCATTGATTATCGCTATTTCGCATGTAGATGTTGACCATGATGGTGAGTGGGAGAAACAGCGGAGCGTGAAAATCAAGACCCGACCTCCAGGCGCTCAGCGCTGCCAGCGTCGACGCTGACGACCCCCTCTATCGCTCGTACCACCTCGTCCAAGCCACTCGATAATTCGTCCCTTACTCAAACCGTCGCCAGCCACGAGGTCCAGCATCCAGGCAACTACAGTCGACACAACCACAGACACCGCGTGCCAGCGACGACCTCACTATCACCCTACCACCCGCATCGCCGAAGCCTCGGATGAAGCCTCGGACGGGCCTGCGAACCCCACCGCCAACGCCAGCGTCGGTGCGACGCGCGTAACCCACATGCCGTTCCCTATCACCACCGTGTCCCCCCACGACACCCTCTGGTCAAAAAGAGTTCTTCCATCCCATTTAGTCACACACTAACATGCCATTCGACAATCTTCACCTGTTCCTCCTCACCTTCTTCCAGTGCATCGGCCTCGCCTGGCTGTACCCCAGCATCGGGGATGGCGGATCCGCTGACCATGGCAGCCGACTTACCGTCTGAGGTCCCCCTACACAATACAGTGAGTCGTTTGACTGTGAGTGTGTGATGGAAATGTTGACGTGATGTTGCCGCGTGCCCGCCTACGCTCCCCTCCGCCAGCCCTCTATAGGCGCAAAGATATTGGATAAGTTTTGGCCGGAGGATGAAGAGTCGTATTCCGAGGAGAGTTGCCGTGTCTCGGTTCCAAGCCACTATCCCGCTGTGTCGGCACCTCCGCCTCATCACCGCCGCGCACCACGACGAATTCGGGTTCACGAGACTTTTACCAATCACACGTTGCCAATCATGTGCGTGGGGTCCCAACAGCAATTCGTCGCAACAAACCCTACATGTCGTAACTTTTTCAATCAAGAATTCAAGAGACACCCTCTTTTGTCCCAGGTCGGCGACTCGGCGCAACCAAGCATCAAAACGGCGGACGCCGGGAAACTCTTTTCTCCATCCAGCTGAGTAACTGGACTCCGCTCTCGCGCTCGACCACGCCCAAACGTCGGAACGACAGCTGCCAGTGGGAGGATGGTCATGCAAGGGCAATGGTTCCGCCAAGTGCGTGAAAAAGAAGACGAGGCCCACGATCCCAACGGTTATGTCTAAATTGGAGTTAACAAGCTTTCTCCCGGCCGCCGGAAAGCAAGGTGACTAGCTTGCTCGTGGTACTTCCCTTCAGAATATCTCTCGTCACGGTTGCTCATGGAATAATTGTTCTTCCAGATAGTTATTTGCATCACCTTTGAGGCACCCTGTCCGGGGTTGGACGTGTGCATGGGTTGAAGCAAGACTTCCGCTCGCAATCATGGACACCCATCACATTCTATCCAAGTTGGGAGTCGAAGCCTCAGAACCTCCATGTATGCGTCTCTCACCCGGGATCCATCTTCCTTCGAACACTCCACGACCCTTTCCCCCTTATTGTCACCCGTATCAACGCACTGGCACATCAACGACATCGTCCCGTTAATCACCCTGCTTCTTCATTCCCATCAGTGACCATCCCTTGGAGTTGTGGATAGAACGTACCCCTGCAGTCGTCGATCACACTAGCGTGCCTGATACATGTAAGGCAAAGGTACGGATGCGTACATATTGCACACACCAATATCCCCTCGCTGACTGACGGCAATCAATAACGCATAGCTTCAACGCCGCAACAAACCCCGATGACGGTACCTTTATTTTTTTTATTGTTCTAGAACCACGACCAGCTTCTCCAACCCCTACTTCGTGGCTCATTTCGACATGGCGTGGGATCCTTGGCCAGTGAGCGGCTCCACGAGCAAGCGCATGCAATGTGCACACGCAGCGCCATACGGGCTCGCTCAGTCAGTGCGTGCTGCAGATATGCCTTTTAATCTCGTGACCAACCCCTCGTCTCATGGTAAAAGGGCGGACTCAATGTGATCCTGTTATCGCGCTCGTGCGCGTGCATGCGCCCAGGTGAACATGATGACCAACGTGTCGACGCAGCGCGCTCCACGACAGGTTCAATCATGAACATAAACACGTCTGGGTATTTCCTTGGGTCAGGCTGTGCTTTATGTATGGACAGGTATGTCATCCCTGTCCGTTTTTCCCTTGCCCTTCCGATATGACGACCAGCATAACATAAGCGTAATCCGACGACGAGGCTATGTAAGAAACGGGTATCAAGGCGCACGACAAGCGCATTATATTATTTAACCGTGCCGTCCTGCTCCACCACGCGCAGACGTCCTCAAAAACCGGCGGTTCAGCACACCCGGAACCCGTACGCAAGCGAACCATGTTGCAATTTACCCCCGGCGACGCACCTGCATTGGCCATGATGCATGACCTATTGGATTCGTCGATGGTCGCGTCGATGGCCCATCATCAACCCGTGGACGCATTGTGCAGATGGCATGACGAGGCACCCTCGGCTCGGCGTTTTCGGATAACGCGCAACGACGTCAAACCTGACCCTGCAGAATGCTCATGGTACGTTCAAATTCAACTCTACTTTATCCCTGGTGTTGCGAACTCAAGCCATCGTTTCCAAGGGACGACGGCACAGTGCGGTATGCCAAACATCCTGACGAGTCGCCAACCTTGCGAGGTAAATGGATATATGTATTATTTCTACTAGATTATATTACTTTTCTATTGGGAATAATTCTTGTAAGGAACGGCTACAGGGAAGGATACACTTGAGGATGCATCACATCAATCAATCGACAAGTCCGCATGTACGATTACTAAGAGTGGGAAGGGATACGAGCTGCTCGGGGGGAGATATTTCCACATCCCATTAGTATACCATGGTGGGGCGGGATGTTGCCGGTATTGTTGTCTGGCCACACGGACTTTACTAGGTTCCATATGGTATGTTGATTCGATGTACACGCGGTCAGGATATGTTCTAAAATTCGCTCTCATTTCATACATCAGGAAAACCCTCCATTTGCACAACGTCGCAAATGTGAAAGATTGTACACATTTCTGTGCAATCACACCACATTTCTGTACAATTGCTCACACAGTGTGCAACTGTCATGTTTGGCCTCAAATCTGTCGGGCAACAGGCTCGAACTCGGCGTGTTGGGGATGACAAAAAACTTCTGTCTGTCAATCCAATACACTACGCCCGCACGTATCACTCTCGTCGCACACGTCATATTTGATAGATACCTGAAACACTTGAGGCCCTGCCTAACAACACGTATCCACTCGAACTTGAAACACTCCAACTCAACTCTTGTTTTTTTTTTCCCCCACCCAGCTTTCGCACCTCCTACCACCACCTCCTGCCACTTTGGCCTTCAAGCTCGGTGACACAACGACGATGGTAATTAGTGTATTCGGCTCACGTATCTGCGCCGTCATACGCTTTCATCGTTTGTGCTGACGTGCCTCCTCTGCAGCTAGCAGGGCATCCGTTTCGACTCGTTTCGAGTCGCGGCACGCTGCGCTCGATGCGCATCCTTTTCCCCGTTGTCTCCCGTTGTATTCGGCACGTTTGCGAACGTTCGGGCTGCTCCAATTGCGCTCAACATGTCCCATCGACTTCTGGTTCCCCCTCTTGGCCTCCTGGCCCTATATCTCGACGTAGCGGGCGCTTTTCGACGACGCGCTCGTTCCAATTGCTCCTGGGACATATCTCATCGATTTCGCCGCTGTCTACAATGTTTCCGCGGCCCGGATCGACTTCGACGATCTTCGACTCCCCCTCCTTGCTTCTATGACCTCCTGGGGCTCCATATTCATCTGGTGTGTTCGTCTCGTCTGCGCGCTCGTTTCTGATGCTCATAGGGCCTTCCTGAATGCTATGAACACACTCTGGTGCTGCCGCCTCGTTCCTTGGGTCTATGGCTCATCGTGAGCCTCCAAGGTGAGTTTCTTCTCCTCACAATGTCCTGAGCATTTGGGCAGACATCGTAATCCGTTCTGCGCTGTCTTATGTCATTTCCTGTAGTCCTCGTCACATGTGGATGGTCCCGACGTGTCCGCGTCATCTCCCGGGTCGTCCAGCTCGTCTTGAGCTTCCCCTGGTGGGTTAAGCGACTTAAGTTCCTTGTTCATGCACTCCAATCATTTGCTGACCCGTTTTGGTATGTTGCGCAGGCTCCTCGGCTGCTTGTCCTCTTGTGTAGTCTCCGGACCCGTTGAAGAACTACGACAGTTGGCAACCCATCTGACGTCCGTTTTCGGTTGCAAGACAGTTTTCCTCCAGGTTCCGCTCGGGTTCCATTCTTCTGTGATAGATCCAGTTCTGGGCGATCTCAGGGACCATGTCGCGACACTCCTGGTCCATCCTCCGTCTATCCCTATCGCCTCCAAGTATACGGAACTGTCGTTCCTGTCAGTGACAGTTTGACCTTCCAAGCCGACTACTTTACAAAGCAATGCCGCCAGCCTGTTTTTTTTGGCCATAGTCTGCGAGAGCTTGAGCAATACCTGGATCCCTCCCAGATCGAAGCGTGGATTGACGTTGGGCCACATGTGATCTGTTTGCCCATGATCGAGTCGACGCTGTCGCCGTTCCAACCAACCCTGTCTTCCGTCGATATTCAAAGATACACCGGCATGGGACTCGCTGACGGGCAGTTTGGCCAAACTGTACCGAACTGCTGTTCCTGTGGATTGGCGATGCGTCTTTGACCCACGCGTCGCTTGTTTTTGCGTTGATCTGCCGTCGTATCCATTTGACTCGCAGAAATTCTGGGTGCCTCTTCGCAATCGTGCGGTCCATGCGACGTTGGAGCCGACACCTCAGCGTCGACCCCCCGGTCACCCAATGTTGACTTCCTGGTCTCAATACCCGTCTCGACAAAACGGCAACGCAGCGATCTTTGAAACACCTATCAGCTGTTTGGCGCCCTACATGGAAGGGCACAGAGTTGGTGGTTACGCGTTGTGCCCTGCGTCGGTCTACCTGGAGCAGGGTCTCGCTGGCGCAATGATCACGCAATGCTACAGGGAGTTGGATCTCAGGAGGTGCATGCCCGTCATACGCTCTGTGGAGTTTTCTCGTCCCCTCGTGCTTCGGGGGAGATTCGTCTGGTCATTCTTACACATGTTACTGTTCACGAGGACGGCACAGGTTCGTCCAGGATTACCTCTCGGTTGGAGTCTTCGCGAGAAGAACACGTGCACGTGCACGCTTTTCGTATGTTCGAGAGACAACGTCGAATCTCGCTCTCGAGCTACCTGGCGTTTTTAGGCATGCAGAGGGGGTCACTCAGTGTTGGCTGACTGGCGCAATGGTGCGGGACGATCGGATGACACTATCATCAAGTATACGACAAATTTCGGAAGGTCTTGCAGTATATCTACTCGAGTGGAGATGAAGGCCCGAAGAAATACCACGTTCTGTTGTCCCGGATGTACCAGAAAGTCATGTAAGTGGAGCGGTATACATGGATCTACGCTACTGATGCTTATTTTTGGTTCACTCGCACATAGGGATCCCACCGAATCGACCAAGAACGAGAAGACGTTTGCGCTCATTGATCTCGACAACATGGTGACAGGTAATGAAGAGGTGGAGGAGTACAATTGATTGTGGGCATAGACAAGTCGGAGCATGGCCAGTCGAGCGAAGTCGAGAAGCCATTCGTGGGGACCGACGATGAAAAGGAATGTGTCGACAAGTACATTTCTCTGTGTTTGCGTGCAAATGTGTCAAATTGCATACATTTCGTCGTAATTATATTCGGGAATGGGGACTAAAAAAAACTAATGGAATAATACACAATGGTGCACATTTGCAAACATTTGCGTACGATTGTGTATTGAGGGTTTTCCTGATGTAGTTCGGTATGGTCGACCAGAAGTTTCCGATCCTTAGGGAGCCGGTCATCGCACGATACAAGAATTGTTGGATTGGCCGTCGGATGTCTGGCTGGCGTAAGTGTTGCCATATCGATGCGTCAGTCTCTTCCGTATTGGTGATGTCTTTGATTGCATAGCGCATGATATCCAAATTCATGTTGGTCTGCCGCGTTATGGCCCGCGTATAGGGTACAGTTCT
>JBBPSJ010000316.1:0-22703 GCA_038093535.1 Boletus reticulatus
CTGCCATTGGATTGTCTGTCGTTCTCCACGTCCGGCACCGTGTCGGGCTCATGCCGTCCTCGGCCTTCCACGCCTCGACTCGTCCATATGCTACTGCCAAGACCTCACAGATCTGTCTATTATGGTGCAAGAATTGATCTCGACGTCGCACTGATTTCAGAACCCCTTTAAGAAATATTTTCCGATCGTTTCCCGATTGATGAGAATCTGTCGGTCCACTGTCTTCTTCCGGAACGTCTCCTTCGTTTCTCGTCGTGAGTCCTTGCCTGCTTTTTGTCTGCCGTACTGATTCTTACAAAGAACACGGAGATCGGGTTTCAGGGGGGAAAAGGACCATTTAGTTGTGTGCCCTCATCCACGCCCTCATCGACATCCCTCGATCCATGATGTAGTGGATGGGCCATCACCGGTCACTCTCGTCAAAGACGAAGATCTAACCCTTATTCAGCAAGATCGTCAAGATACCAAATACTTTTTTCGATCACCGCATATTCCAGAAAATATCTTGGAGTACCCGGTGACCGAGGCAGAGCGTCACCATCCATGTCACCTCTCGTACACCATCCTAGAAGTGGATCACACCCCCATGCCTCACCGAGCGCTCAGCTTCGAGCACAAAAAAGGAAGGCGCTGTTCTTGACCTCCCCCGCTCGCGTTGAACACGTTTCCCCGGGTCTGGAGGAGGCTTGTACTATGAGTGGCGTATTCATTAGCCAGCTATGACGTATCGCGGAGAACAAATTCTACCGTGACTGTACTTGTGTTTCTTTATTTTTACATGTGCTCCAGGTGCTTTATTCTTCTGTCGTACAGCAATGGCCTTTCTTTGGTCTGCGTCGCGACGGACAGCGCCGAAGCCGTCCTAAGCCACCTTCATGACCCTCGGACCAAGTCGGACCACAGCATGTGCCAAGCACCTTCGTCGTGGCACCAAATTTTGTAACACTGACCTTGTCTACAGAATAAACAGTGACCCATTGTCCAAACTCTATGTCTTCCCGGACACTTGGGTGGGTCGCTCGCTCGCCAGAGCCGGTCGAGGAAACTGATTCGCTCCACCCAGCTCTCAGCTAGAAAGCCGTCCCTTGGTGGACCTCACCGACCA
The DNA here is from genome assembly GCA_038093535.1 of Boletus reticulatus. NCBI lineage: Eukaryota > Fungi > Basidiomycota > Agaricomycetes > Boletales > Boletaceae > Boletus > Boletus reticulatus. The sequence continues at coordinate 1,106 of JBBPSJ010000316.1, forward strand.
AGTCGTTCGGGACTCTGCTATCCAGATCGCTGGGGGCGCATTCGGTGACGTATACAAGTGCAGACGCTATACGTCAGGGTCCTCGTCTCTGGTATTACATTGCTTTCATTCGTCTTTACTGTACTCATATCTAATAGGTTGCTGTGAAGAGCCTGAGGTACTTTGCATCCGAAGATCCTGAAGAAAACCAGAGGAAATTGGAGCTGAATAACAAGGTCGGTTCCGTCTTCGACCTACCAATTCAACGCTCATGCACTAACACCGGGTGGCAGATTCTCCGCAGAGAACTCGGTCTTTTGAGAAGACTGGAACACTCAAATATCGTCCCCTTACTTGGTGTAACACATGGTTTCGGATCAATACCAGCTGCAGTATTACCTTGGATGGCAAACGGCACCCTGCATTCTTTCCTCAAGAACAAGGGCCAGACGTTCTCAATGGTTGAGCGACTAAAGCTGGTAAGCCTTTAAAAGCCGTGTTTAGATTGGTAGTGCTGACCATCCACAGGTGCAGGGCATTGGATCTGGTCTAGATTATCGTGCGTTCCCGTCGTTACTCGATCCCTTCACCTTTCTGATTACATTGTCTGTGGTAGTACATTCACTTTCCGTGTTCCACGGAGATCTGCACAGTGTGCGTTGACGAATTTTGTCCAAGAGCACGACTTATATTTTATCAGGGCAATGTGCTCATCGACGAGGAGCAAAATCCGCGAATAAGCGATTTCGGACTTGCATGTACGATTGGAAAGCTGCAGCCTGGACTATCCTACCTGCAGCGGTTATCGAGCACAAGCAATGTTGGAGCTGTAAGATGGGCAGCACCTGAGCGACTCTCTGGCTGCAAACCCCACCCGTCAGGGGACATATATTCGTTTGGGTGTATTATGTTCGAGGTAACAACCCACCCTAGTGTGTTGACTAAACAACTGAATTTTCACAACAGGTTCTATCTGGAGACATCCCATGGAAGGATAAGACGACTTATCAGGTCGTCGCTCTGAAGCTCCATGGGCACCAGCCACCCAGTCGTCCAGTTCACACAGTGGTTGAGGATGAGCATTGGACGTTGATGGTGAGGTGTTGGTCGTACCCTCAGCGACGGCCATCGGCACGTCAGGTTGTGATAATGGTGCAAACGTTTTCGTCGGGTGAACGCGGCTGCCATGCCGAACAGCCGAAACGCATAGCCTTTTTTTTTTTTTTCAATCGTGATCCATTTCAAAGTTCAAATGATTTGATGTAAACCTTCGCTGGCCCATCAATGCATCAATGTACGTTCAACTGTGCCCGGTTCATGACTAGCATGTCTCTCCTTACTACTTTCTTTTGTTATTACGGTGGTCCGCCTAGTGCTGGCAGGTGCTCTGCATGCAGTCTTCGGACTTCATAGGAACAAGCCAATTTAAAGTTCTCATTTGAAGTCCTTTCAGCTTGACCACAGCAATGCCAAAACGCCGCGCTGTACAGCTCACCTCCGCATTCTCTTGCTGCATGCCTATTTCTAGATCCAGACGGTGGAAGACCCTACTAGTCTTCAGGCTATCGTAGGTCTTCCTAACAGTTGGTGAGTAAGCTATGTGCCTGGATTGCACCTCCTGCTGTACATACACTGAATCGCCAGCGCGCGGCTCGCATCTACGCTACTTCATCGAGCACGAGGTTGGGACCATCAAGGAGAAGTAATGAATAAATCAGCTCAAGTTGGAAGCGAATGGACGGCATCGAGCGCATTCTATTTCACTCGAGATTTCTCATCACCAGTTCCAAGGCTGAAGTGAACCGTCGGTTGTCGTGCCTACGCCGCTACTGACTTTTTTTGTACACACAGATACTGATCCTTATCAAAAGCAGATTTCTGTTTATCGGTGATCCCGCAGATACCCCTTGAATGTGGCGTGTGTGGACGTCAAACACGGTACCCTCGATCGGTCTTGGGGGTGGCGGCGTTTGGTGTACTTGCCGTCTTGCGACGTATCTCCCTTGCAGGAACGGATGCGCGCGTCGTTATTGGAAACCACGCGTGAGTCATCTATCATCTACCATGCATGACTCTGGTGTGACACCATCGTTCTGGCGTTGGTCCCTCATTCACGTTGCTGTTCTCTTGGCAAGTCACGCTTTCGGACACGTTTTTTCCATGCGGAGCGGTCTTGTCACCAATTCGGTGGATACCGTCGAAAAGGTTGGGGGAGACGGTTGGAGGCGAATGGACATGACCGTCGAGAAGACTGCCCTGGACAGCCAACCTTTCAGGATGAACTCGGCCATACCCGGGCTTGAGAGGTTTTGACCCGCAGGTCTAATGAGTCATGACTGGGCACTTGCAAGAGTCACGACTGCGGAACCCAAACAACGTCTTGTCCTCGAAATCCTCAATCGGTGGACAGAGAACATAGAATATATTCTGTCAACAATGAAAGGAGATAACTGGAAATTAGTGGTTTGTCGTAATCTGGTACAGAACAACAGTGGTAGCGCAGAGGAAAATGTATATATCGATACACAAAGTAGCCAGCAGTCATGATACCCCTTCTTCTCCCTTGTCCTTCCTAATCTACACTAGCTCCCGCAAACCGCCGAAAGGATCTCAAACACCTCGGTTTGTCGTTCCCGAAACGTCTTGATCTTGTATATATTCAACGCGAGCGAGTTGATTCGATTGGAAAAGGCGACCGTTCTCCCTTGTACGCTGGTCCTCCTGACACGCTCACCATCTCCATTATGATGATTAGCGCTTGTCCCCCGGTCGCAACCCACACCCTCTTGCAGCATTCGCGCGAGCTGTTCCAGTCGTGGAGCTTCCGGTTCTTCTCCCCTTTGTGCAGCCTCGATTGCCGCATCTGTGTCCTCTCTTCTCATCTTCTTTGCTAGCTTCCCGATATCCGCCAGCTCGACCATCAAGGGCCGTAGCGCCTCTGGACATTCTTCGACCGTGATGTACAAGCCAGCACCGCCGCCATCAATGGAACCGTCTGGTTGAACGGCCCTCGTGCCGACTTCGAGAATAGCGAGCGAGACCGACGCAAAGTACGCGCGCGGAGGGTCCCATTTGAGGAGCCGACCGAGCGTCGTGTTGCCCTCCAGGACGTCCCCAAGCGCAGCGTACAGGATCTGGCGGATCCGCTCGAGGGCAGGGGAATCGTGCGGGAAAAGCATCGGAGAGGGTGATCGCGGGGGGAACACGGACGCTGGAGAGCCCGTTGGAGAGCCGTACTTGGCCCCGTACTTGGGCCCATATTTGGCATCTGGGCCGGATGGGCCGTCGTAGGCGGGTGGTGGGACGAAGGAGGTCTTTACTTTGAGGGTGGCGCCGCTCGAGCCTGCGTCGAGCGCGGCTTGAAGATCGCTTGCGTATCTGTCTTGGAAGGAGCGTCTTTGTGATATTTCGATCGCAACGGCACGAAGGTCGGCTGCGATGCCTGAGATGGCGTGGTTGAGTGGTTGGGTGATGGGTTCGAGACCGCATATGACGCGGGCGAGGTCATGTTGATATTCTGGCTCTAGACCTTGTATCTTTGGAACGGTCGACGCCCATACGCGGAGGAAGCCGAGGAATGCGGGAGGACAATTCGCCTCAGTGAGTTCACGGGGTGGGACTGATTTAGAGCTTCTGGGAAGTGGCACTGATGGTGGTACGGTGGTACAACGCAGCGCGGCAAAATAGAGACAGAGGGCTGGACCTAGTGTCACGTCATGAGAAAAATGAGATGGACGTTGGACGTTCTCACTTGCCAGTGATCATCAGGTCTCCCTCGGCGCTTGCGAGCACTTCTGGCTCGAGGAGTCGCTCGACCTTTGCATGGGTGAGAGAGGACTTGAGGTAGCTGTGAAAACTGTCTTGTACGTATTGCTCGGAAAGCTTTGGCTCGTCGGGTACCATGTCAGCGGAGATTCCAGTGGGGACTCGACTTCGGTTAGGGATATAAGACTAGTGTATGTGCCGGATGCGGTGTAATTGTCAATTGCTGCGTATGCACTGGCTTGGTCATCGCCACACGTCTGCTCAATGACGTGTTTCAGTCGGGTTAAAAGCTTGTCGATGGCCCCACCTCGCCTCCACACCACGCCCACCCGCGATGTCGTCGTACATGCAGAAAGTAGGCGTCAAACTCTTCCAACAGCACCTGGAAAACTACGCCCCACCTGACCCCGTCTACGAACAATACACAGACGCCAAGGGGAAACAGCGTCGCAAAAAGGTACCACGCCTCACTGCCCTCACATGACCAATGGGCTGACTGTCTTTTTTCACAGCGTGATGTTCCTCCCGGAATTTCCCCTCGCGACGCTAAAATCCTCAAGTCTGTCCAACGTAGAGCACGTTGCCTCGACAAGAGTTTCAGCGTTTGTGGTCTCCGTTTCGGCTGGACGTTCATCATTGGGATCATTCCCGGTGCGGGCGATGTGGCGTGTGCGACGCTCAACTATGTTCTCGTGGTCCGCAAAGCTGAGAAGGCAGATCTGCCACCTTGGCTGATCGGCAAGATGGTATTCAACAATGCCGTGTCTGCCATCGGAGGCGTCGTTCCTGTCCTCGGAGACATCGTCGTTGCGATATACAAGGCCAATTCTAGGAATGCGATGCTTCTGGAAGAGTTTTTGCGCATCAGAGGTGAGGAGTATCTCAAGTTGCAGGCGGAGGAGGACGAGGTGAGAAGTGGAAGAACGGTGGCGAGCACGAGCGGTGTTTCGCAACGGGACATGGAACAGGTCAAGCCAGGAGCAGGCATGGAGGGTGGCTCTTCGTTTCTGTCACAGAAGGGGAAGAAGAAGACAGCGGGACCGGACGGCGGCCGAGGACGATTCGTGGAACACATGAATGCTTGATTTGCTGGAGTATATCCACGTTTGGCTGTGACACTGGATTGGACACTTTTCTACCACCATTGGACGTCGACTACCGATGGGATGTTTGTAGCTATACCCACTGTATGAGCAATGTATTCAAGCTAGCTGCGTATTGCGGAGAACAAATGGTCAATTTGAACGCCACACATGCTTTATCCTTCTCTCCGCCACGGTAACAACAACGAAGAAGAATATCAACCTTTCTTTGGTCTGTGACAAACTTAGGACCACAGCATGTACCAAGCGCCTGGAGCCACATTGTGCCGGGCTTGCTGTGGAGGGATGGGACGCAATACGCATCCCCTTCATCCACCAAGTTTTTTGTTACTTTGACGTTGACCGTACAAACCCCAGATGCTCAGGTGAGTCGCTCGCCATGAGCCTACGAGCCACTGGTCCAGGTAACTGATTTACCTCACCTAGTTCTCAACTAGAAAGCCGTCCGTTAGTGGACCTCACCGACCAAGTCGTTCGGGATTCTGCTATCCAGATCCCTGGCGGCGCATTCGGTGACGTGTACAAGTGCAAACGCTATGTGCAAGGCTCTTTGTCTCTGGTATTACATACATTGCTTTCATTCGTCTTTACTGTACTCATATCTAATAGGTTGCTGTGAAGAGCCTGAGGTACTTTGCATCCGAAGACCCTGAAGAAAACAAGAGAAATTTGGAGCTGAATAACAAGGTCCGTTCCGTCTTCGACCTACCAACCCACGCATTAACACCAGGTTGCAGGTTCTCCGACGAGAACTCGGTCTTTTGAAAAGACTCGAACACTCGAATATCGTTCCCTTACTTGGTGTAACACATGGTTTCGGACCAATACCAGCTGCAGTATTACCTTGGATGGCAAACGGCACCCTGCATAATTTCCTCAAGAACAAGGGCCAGACGCTCTCCATAGTCGAGCGACTAAAGCTGGTAAGCCTTTAAAATCCATATTTACATTGGTGGTACTGACCATCCACAGGTGCATGGCATTGGGTCCGGTCTGGAATGCCGTGCGTTCTCGTTGCTCGATCCCTTTACCTTTCTGATTCCATTGCCTGTGGTAGTACATTCACTTTCCGTGTTCCACGGAGACTTGCATAGTGTATGTTTACGGCCATTGTCTTAGCACATGCACTCATCTTTCATCAGGGCAATGTGCTCATCGACGAGGAGCGAAATGCACGAATAAGCGATTTCGGACTTGCGTGTACCATTGGGAAGCTGCAGCCTGGACTATCCTACCTGCAGCGGTTATCGAGCACGAGCAAGGTTGGAGCTGAAAGATGGGCAGCACCTGAGCGACTCTCTGGTTGCAAACCTCACCCGTCAGGGGACATATATTCGTTTGGGTGTATTATGTTCGAGGTAACAACCCGCCCTAGCGTGCTGACGAGCAAAAACTGAAATTTTACAACAGGCTTTATCTGGAGACATCCCGTGGAAGGATAAGACGACTTATCAGGTCGTCGCTCTGAAGCTTCATGCACACAAGCCACCATGTCGTCCAAATCATGCAGCAGTTGAGGATGGGCATTGGGCACTGATGGATAGGTGTTGGTCTTTCCCTCAACGACGGCCAACGGCCCACGAGGTTGTTGTGGTGGTACACACGTTTTTCTCATCAGAAATCCATGACATCCACAGCCGTTCCGGTCGGATGATGACCGAATGGCATTGCTTTTTTTTTTTTTTTTTAAATCCCCGATGGAACTTGGTATAAGACGTAGTATGCAATCGCATTCAATCTTCACTTGCCCTCACACGCCGTCGTTATACGCAGGCGCGCCCCTACCTTTGTGCGAGACGATACCCATCACGTGCTCGCCCTCGCCGTCCTATGCCCTCCCCATCTCACCCACCCTTGCACACCATCACCTTCGCCTTGTGGACAACGACGATATACCCTCTCCATCTCGCCTTCGCCTCCCACCTCACCCTTCATATGTCTCCACCTTTTAAGTTGTTCCCACACATAGACTCGAATAGACTACACACAGTACACATTTTCTACTTGTATGTATTACTGGCGAGCAATATGACAGTGTGTCTTATCCCTCGTTAGATTTTTTGGAAGTATGAAAAAAAAATACAATGGATAAAATGGGGGGCGTAACAAGTGGTTAGTCACTGATCTTTATCAAGGCAGCCCCTTCTGCCCAAGTATCGGTGACACCGCAGATACCCCTTGAATAGGGTGTGTGGGGACATTTGCTGTTCGCTACGTTTTTCGGACCCCCGGGATTCGAGAACTGGAATAACGTCTATGGCTCATGGTTGCTTCATTATTGCAAAGGTATAAGTTGGTCGGAGCTGGTTATTGGTATGGGTCCTGGGAATGATCCCACATTCGAACTGTATCGGATCCTCCCTCTCCATCGGCTAAAGCTCCTTTCGTACAAAGACTTGAGTGAGTCATGATGGCGGTCATCCTCGTGTGTGTACTAACACACCTGGAAATATCATGTTGACGCAGTGCCTCAGAACACGTTGTTGTCTGTGATCGCAAGTCAAACACTTTGAACCCTTGGCCCTTGCTCTCGGACACTTATATCACCATACAGGGGATTACCAATGGCTCTATATACTCACTCCTTCTCTTTAGAAGAAAAGAATGTTGACCTTTCTTTGGTCTGCCTCGAGGTTACAAACCTATGACCACAGCATGTGCACGTACTACGTTGTGCACTTGTTGTGGAGGCATGTAATTTGCTCTATTCCCTTCGTCCACCAAGTTTGCAACCTTGACCTCGTCTACAAAAGAAACTCTTATTCATACAAACTCTGTCTTCCCGGACAGTTAACGGTAACATCAGTGAGGAAAGGAACATCGACTTTTCTTTGGTTTGTGACAAACTTAGGACTACAGCATGGCCATGCCCAAGCGCTACATTGTGCCGGGCAGTACGCTTGCTGTGGAGGAATGGGAGCTATATATACTCCTTTTATCCACCAAGTTTTGATACTTTGACCTCGTTCACAGAATAAACACTGCCTTATTGTCCATACAAACACTATGTCTTCTCGGACACTCAGGTGGGTCGCTCGCTCGCCATGAGCCGGTTGAGAAAACTAATTTACCTCACCTAGTTCTCAACTAGAAAGCCGTCCGTTGGTGGACCTCACCAACCAAGTCGTTCGGGACTCTGCCATCCAGATCGCTGGCGGCGCATTCGGTGACGTGTACAAGTGCAGATGCTATGCGTCAGGGCCTTCCTCTCCGGTATGACATTCTGCTTTCATACATCTTCGCTCTACTCATTTTCTGCTTTCGTAGGTTGCTGTGAAAAGCCCGAGGTACTTTGCATCCGAAGATCCTGAAGAAAACCAGAGGAAGTTGGAGCTGAACAACAAGGTCAGCTCCGTCTTCGACCTACCAACTCATGCATGAACACCAGGTAGCAGATTCTCCGACGAGAACTCGGTCTTTTGAGAAGACTCGAACACCCAAATATCGTCCCCTTACTTGGTGTAACACATGGCTTCGGACCAACACTAGCTGCAGTATCACCTTGGATGGCAAACGGTACCCTACATTCTTTCCTCAAGAACAAGGGCCATACGCTCTCGATAGTCGAGCGACTCAAGCTGGTAAGCTGCGAAAAGCCGTGTTTACATTGTTGGTACTGACCATCCATAGGTGCAGGGCATTGGATGCGGTCTAGATTATCGTGCGTTCTCGTCGTTGCTCGATCCCTTCACTTCCTGATTCCATGGTTTGTGGTAGTCCATTCGCTTTCCATGTTCCACGGAGACTTGCATAGTGTATGTTTACGACTTTTGTCTCAGCGCATGCACTGATCTTTCGTCAGGGGAATGTACTCATCGACGAAAAGCAAAATCCACGAATAAGTGACTTCGGACTTTCGTGCACCATCGGGAAGCTGCAACCGGGACTGTCGTATCTGCAGGAATTGTCAAGGGCAAACACTGCCGGAGCCGTAAGATGATTCCAAACCCGACCCATCGGTGGACATATACTCATTCGGATGTATGATGTACGAGGTAATGACTCGCCCGGACGTAGTGGTGACAGCCGATTCTAATTTCCATGCCAGGTGCTGTCCGGATACATCCCGTGGTGGGAGAAGAATGATTATGAGGTTGTGGCTCTGAAGCTCAAAGCACACAAGCCGCCCAGCCGTCCGATTCACCCAGCAATCGAAGAGAAACATTGGGCACTGATGGTCAAGTGTTGGTCTTCCCCTCAGCGACGGCCATCAGCGCGTGAGGTCGTGATGGTGGTCCAAATGTTTTCCTCGTCGGGTGAAAGCGGCTGTATCGGCCACGCCGAACAGCCGATATGCATAGCTTTTTTTTTTTTAATACTTTGATCAGTGAAAATTAAAACCTGCCTTTCAGCCAATGGCAACTAATGCGGTACGTGTGGTCATACAATCAGTTATTTGCTGAGAGCTAGACTCGAGTCTACGAGTGCTGCATATATCACTCAACTCCATATGAAGTGCCACTGGTACGAGTGCGCTGATTGTTCGTCGAATAGCGCAGGGAGGACTGGCGCGTCGTGGGCGTGTATCGCTAGTAGTGGCTTCAAGTACCGAGGGCCAGGTACTTATAGTACGTGCCAGTGAAGCGATGCCACTGTTAACTGAATACATAGACCTCAAAAGCTTTTGTCCTAGGCTAGCTACTACAAATACAACCGTCGTTGAATGGCTTGCCTCATGAACGTTTGAAACCTCGTGTGACGAGTATTTGTTCACTTTGCGCTGTATGACGGTCTCGAAGTTGGCTTTGGGCCAATTGAAGGCCCTTCGGCCACAACTTCAGAACTTGAAGCCACACTGGACAATTACTACACTCCACGTTATTCTTACACACGTCTCCCAGATTTTCTAACATGGTCAGCGCCAGTACAAAGGCGTACTCCCATGAGCCTTCACGATCTTACAGGCTTCATCAAGCGCGTCAACAACCTCCTGAGGAAGCGGCCCTTTCACCGAATCCTCGCAGTTCTGCTTCAACTGTGCTGTGCTGCTCGCACCAAGGATAACACCATCGCTCAAGTCAAACCACATCAGCGCAATCTCAGCAAGGCGCAAGTTGTGTTTTTCCTAGCAGGATGGCGGTACTAATGGGCTAACTTTTTTTCACACCGTGATGCTCCTCCCGGAATTTCCCCTCGACTCGCGATGCTAAAATCCTCAAGTCTATCCAGCGTAGAGCACTTTGTCTCGACAAGAGTTTCAGCGTTTGCGGTCTCCGATTTGGCTGGACGTCCATCATTGGGATCATTCCCGGTGCGGGCGACGTGGCGTGTGCGGCGCTCAACTATGTCCTCGTGGTCCGCAAAGCTGAGAAGGCAGATCTGCCACCTTGGCTGATTGGCAAGATGGTATTCAACAATGCCGTGTCTGCCATCGGAGGCGTCGTTCCTGTCCTCGGAGACATCGTCGTTGCGATATATAAGGCCAATTCTAGGAATGCGATGCTGTTGGAGGAGTTTTTGCGCATCAGAGGTGAAGAGTATCTGAAATTGCAGGCGGAGGAAGACGAGGTGAGAAGTGGAAGAACGGTGGCGAGCACGAGCGGTGTTTCGCAACGAGACATGGAACAGGTCAAGCCAGGAGCAGGCATGGAGGGTGGCTCTTCGTTCTTGTCACAGAAGGGGAAGAAGAAGACAGCGGGACCGGACGGCGGTCGAGGACGATTCGTTGAACACATGAATGCTTGATTTTCTGGAGCATATATCCGCGCTTGGCTGTGACATTATGTGGATTGGACACTTTTCTACCACCATTGGACGTCGACTACCGATGGGATGTTTGTAGCTATACCCTCTGTATGAGCAATGTATTCAAGCTAGCTGCGTATTGCGGAGAACAAATGATCAACTTACAAACGCCACAGTGACAGCACCACTCTTTATCCTTCTCTCCGCACGGTAACAACAGCGAGGAAGAACATCGACCTTTCTTTGGTCTGTGACAAACTTAGGACCACAGCATGTACCAAGCGCCACAATATTGTGCCGGGCGGCAGTACGGTGGAGGAATGGAAATACTACGCATCCCCCCCACTTTGACCTCGTCCACTGAATAAGCACTGGCCCATTGTCCGTACAAACGCCATGTCTTCTCAGATGCTCAGGTGAGTCGCTCGCCATGAGCCTACGGGCCACTGGTCCGGGTAACTGATTGACCGCGCCCACTGGCAGCTCTCAACTAGAAAGCCGTCCGTTGGTGGACCTCACCGACCAAGTCGTTCGGGACTCTGCTATTCAGATCGCTGGCGGCGCATTCGGTGACATATACAAGTGCAGACGCTATACGTCAGGGTCTTCGTCTCTGGTATCACATCCTGGTTTCATGCGTCTTTACTCTACTCATCTCTGATAGGTTGCTGTGAAGAGCCTGAGGTACTTTGCATCCGAAGATCCTGAAGAAAACCAGAGGAAATTAGAGCTCAACAACAAGGTCGGTTCCGTCTTCGACCTACTAATTCATGCATGAACACCAGGTGGCAGATTCTCCGACGAGAACTCGGTCTTCTGAGAAGACTCGAACACCCAAATATCGTCCCCTTGCTTGGTGTAACGCATGGATTCGGGCCAATACTAGCTGTAGTATTACCTTGGATGGCCAACGGCACGCTGCACTCTTTCCTCAAGAACAATGGTCAGACGCTCACAATAGTCGAGCGACTACAACTGGTAAACCCACGAAAAGCTGTGTTTGCATTGGTGGTGCTGACCATCCGCAGGTGTATGGTATTGGGTCCGGTCTAGAATATCGTGCGTTCTTCGTCGCTGCTTGATCCCACCTTTCCAATTTCATGATTTAGTCCATTCACTTTCCGTGTTCCATGGAGACTTGCATAGTGTATGTCTACGGCCCCTGTCTTAGCGCATGTACTCATCTTTCATCAGGGAAATGTGCTCATCGACGAAGAGCAGAATCCACACATAGGCGACTTCGGACTTTCGTGTACCATTGGGAAGCTGCAACCGGGACTGTCGTATCTGCAGGGATTGTCAAGCACAAACAATGCTGGCGCCGTAAGATGTGCAGCACCCGAGCGACTCTCTGACTCCATACCAGACCCATCGGCGGACATATACTCATTTGGATGTATGATGTACGAGGTAATGACTCACCCGGACGTAGTGGTGACGACTGATTCTAATTTTCATGCCAGGTGCTGTCCGGAAACATCCCGTGGCGGGAAAAGAACGATTTCGAGGTTGTGGCTCTGAAGCTCAAGGCACACAAGCCGCCCAGCCGCCCGATTCACCCAGCGGTCGAAGAGGAACATTGGGCACTGATGGTCAAGTGTTGGTCTTCCCCTCGGCGACGGCCATCGGCACGTGAGGTTGTGATATTGGTGCAAAGGTTTTCCTCATCAGGTGAACGCGGCTGTACCGGTCACACCAAACAGCCGAAATGCATAGCTTTTTTTTTTTCCCTTTGATCAGTGAAAATTAAAACCTTCCTTTCAGCCAATACGGGCACGCATAGCCAAAGGTTTTCTGCATCAGGCGAACGCGGTTGTATCGGTCATGCCGAACAGCCGATATGCATAGGGTTTTTTTTCCTTTGATCGGTGAAAATTAAAACCTTCCTTTCAGCCAATGCCCCCTAATGCCGTCCACTACAATCGGCCATTTGGGATGTTCAAGAGACTCGAGTCCATGAGTGCTGCGTATATCACTCAACTCCGTATGAAGTGCCACTGGTTCGTCGAATAGCGCAGGGAGGACTGGCGCATCGTGAGTGGAAAATGGTATTGGGCGTGTATCGAGTACCGAGGGCCAGGTATACACCGTTACATAACTGAATACATAGACCTCAAAAGGTTTGTCCTAGGCTAGCTACTACAATATGAATATAACCGTCGTTGAATGACTTGCCTCATGAACGTTTGAAACTCGTAGGTATAAACTGAAGTTCCTATTTTTGTTCATTTTGCGCTGTATGACGGCTTGTCAGGCCAAGGCCCTTCGGCCACAACTTCAGAAGCCACATCGCACAATTATTACACTCCACGTTATTCTTACATACGTCTTCCAGGTTTTCTAATTCGCTCAGCGCCAGTACAAAGGCGTACTCCCATGAGCCTTCACGATCTTACAGGCCTCATCGAGCGCGTCAACAACCTCCTGAGGAAGTGGCCCTTTCGCCGAGTCCTCGCAGTTCTGCTTCAACTGTGCTGCGCTGCTAGCACCAAGGATAACACCATCACTCACATCAAGTATTGAATGATGTTGGCACCACCTCAGCGCAATCTCAGTAAGGCGCAAGTTGTGCTTTTCCTAGCAAGATGACGGTGATCGTGTCTATGAGGACTCGCTGCGTAAACTAGGACACAAGAGTGGCATACCGCAACGTCCTTGAGGAGCTCGAGAGCGTTGAAGTAGCCTTCTCGGAGGTAACGGGTGCGGTACATCTTGCCCATGTTGGAAGAAGGGTCGAATCGACCATCTGAAGCTTGGTCATCGACAGAGGTGACCTTGCCCGCGAAGAGACCACCGCTGAGCGATCTCGGTCGTTAACGATGTGCATCCTCGGGAATTGGCAAGGGACGTACGCGAGAGGGTTGTAGATGACCAGTCTGATACCGTACTTGCGGCAACAAGGCACCAATTCGGTTTCAATCTCGCGTGTGATGGCATTGTACATCCTAGGAATATAGGTTAGTGAAGAAGGTGCGATTTACTAGATCGATGACTCACGCTTGGTAGATCTTTGGCAGCACGTAGCCTCTGGCTTTGCAGATTCCGACGACTTCAGCAACCTATCATTTGTTAGTCCCGAGAGCAATCGGGAGGCCGCCCACGTACTTCCCACGCGGCAAAGTTGCTCAGTCCAAAGGTCTCATTAGGGCCAAGGTCACTCCCTACACTGCGAACGTACTGCGCGAGGAATACGCACAATTTGCCTTCCTTGTACAGGTTGTTGACCTCACGCAAGGGTGTCTTCAAAAGGAACACTGCGATCGGGTGCGTGGAGGTACAAAACGCGAACTTTGTCGCGTTTGAGGTGCTGGAGTGACGTCAAGAACGTGTTCCTCAGGTTCACCGGCGAATGGTCGCCGGGGATGACCGGGTACACCCTTCACGACAATATTAGCAATTGCGCGCGCGTACTAGATGGGTAAGATTACTTGGTGTCGATCGTTGCGTCTTTGAGTTTGAGCTCAGATAGAACCTAAGAGAGGACATGAGAACCGGGAGTAAACATGGAACTCCGCATGGGATCGAGATCGAATGCTGCGATATCCTTACCTGTTCTGTTGTCCCTTCGGCGTACATCCGTGCCGTGTCGAGCTCAGTGTGTCCATGAGCAAAGAAGACATCAAGAATCTCCTGGCATTGTGTCAATGATGACGTCCGTACGCCGTTCTTGCCCTCGAACCCAAAGGTCATGGTACCCTTTCCAATAGCCGTCAGTCCATTCGGTGGTAAGCACCATGTCCTGTATCATGGGTCACAAAGAGAAGCGGAACGCGGGTCGGCATGATGACGTTCAATCGCGAATATGTTGTAGGTCGGACCGTTGGCTCCTTCTACTAGCTTGTCGGAAGGAAACTTGAGCGTACCGCGACTCGGGAAGGGTTGCGACTGTGCTTAACCAACAGTTTGAGAGCAGTCGATGTCTTATACACGGGACAGTGCTTACCATATTCCTGGTGCTTTGAGTGTAGGACTCACGATATGCCAATCCGTGACCATGACATGCCTGATGACAGCTCAAATTAGAGTACCGTCGGAGCATGTGGTACAATACTTGGATGTTGTTTACTCACGCGGCCCCCAGCCACGGCACTCCGAGTCGCCTGGAAGACGCGGACAAACTTTTCGTTGAGAGACGCCATCTAATTCATGTCGTCGAACTGTGTACACCAGCGCCCAGATAGCATTTTGGGACATTGCGTTGAACTTATGAAGTCGGTTTGTTCGGGAGACGACACTGGCAATTGAAATGGTACGACAACTTCAACTAACTTTCTGAGTACAGCATGGTGAGCTCGGCTCTCTATCCGTTCTTGTAGGCGGAAAGTCTCATCCTGCACGCTCTCGAAGGTGTTGACCACCGTATCCAAGATGACGGATCCATACTGATAATTTCCTCAATCTACAGCATACTTGATCGCTCAGCTACCTCCCCTCCGTTCGCCGACTTCAAGCAGCGCTGATATTCTATGCAACAAAAACTGGGCATATGCACGAGAAATGTTAATCTGTAAACCAAGGACGCTTAAGGTCACAATGAGAATATGCTATCGAGCCTCAGTGTTTATGAAGAGTGAGTCAAATATAGCCACCACTTGTTGCTTCAAGTTCGTGGTTCTCACAGCGGGGCCCGTGGAGCTCAGCGCTTCAGCCGTCACTTCGATCATCCCAGATCTGCCTTAGCGGTCGAGGTGTCAGATTCCTTCTTGAAACCAAACTCTTTTTTTTTCTAGCCTCAGGATTTTTGTCCGGTGGGAGCTGACCTGCCGATTGACGGCTCTTACAGCGTTCTTTGGAGCTTGTTCAAATTGGATCCACGGTCGTCAGCACTCGCTTAACCAACTGGGTATCGGCGCGCTCCTTTCCCCCTATCATCTACGGGCAGTAATCATTCTACCGAATGTCACTTTCCCTGATGTCAGTCTCACACTCATACAGCTGGTCCATACATCACCCGCTGCTAGCGCTAGTGTTATATATAAAAGGTACCTCGTACTTTCCTCCCTTCATCCTTCCAGATCGACATGATTCGCTTCATTCCGTTGAATTCGATGCAGGCTTTAGTGGCCGTTGGTGTCGTCGTGGTTTCCGCCCTTACTTTACTCGAGAGGCGGCGACGGACGGTTCACGGTTATCGTCTCCCTCCTGGACCTACACCACTCCCTCTTGTCGGAAATCTTTTCAGCATCGACAGAAAGAGGCCTTGGATTACCTACGCTGAATGGGCAACTCGTTACGGTCTGCTCTGATCCTGTACCATCATGGCAATCAGACCCTTACCTCACAGCAACAGGCGATATCTTTATGATCCGCGTGCTGAAGCAAGACATCATTGTGATTAACTCGGAAAAAATCGCCAAGGACCTTCTCGATCGCCGATCTAGTATTTACTCAGACAGACCCTACATCGCGACGAGAGATCCGTGCGTGACCTCACTCTTTATCGCTACCACATCTAACTTGAATTGCTTCGTCAGATATGGCTGGTCCTTCAACTTTGGTTGGAGTCAATATGGTGATCAATGGCGCTCACGGAGGAGGGTGTTCCATCAGGCCTTCAGAGCCGAAGCCACTCTAGCTTTCCGCCCTGTTCAGCTAGAAAAGGCTCGCCAACTTGTCTTGAATATTCTCAGCGCTCCCCATGATTTCTCCAAGCACATCCAAAAGTGAGTATCGCTTGAATCAAACAGGTGTGTGCCAACAGAGAATACATTTTTCAGGTTTTCTGCAGCTGTGATCATGTCGATCGTGTACGACTATGAAGTTGCTCCTGAGCACGACCATCTCGTTGAACTGCTTGAACGCGGGACTGCCTTGGCCATGGCGAGTCTGACACCAGAAGCATCATCCATTGTCGACGCTTTCCCGTTTGGCAAGTGGTCATGTTGTCTTACACTGGCATCCCGAAGCTGATCAACGTCTTAGTTCTCAGCTTGCCAGAGTGGTTCCCAGGTGCTGTCTTGAAACGCAAGGCGATAGTTTCCAAGAATTGTGCCACGCAGATGATAGCAGAACCATTTGAATATGCTAGACAACGCGAGGTGAAGTTCATATTCATTCTCGTCTGTAGTCGGGACTCACCAAAGGCAGGCCCTTGGTAGCACTGCGTCCGCAGTGGCACTCGATCTTCTGAGGTCTACCAAAGATGTTGATGATCTTTCGCAACTTCAATTGTTTAAAGAAACCTGCGCAACGGCTTTTGTAGGTGAGTTTCCAGTGAAGGATAGATTGGAATTGAATCATCCGTTGACTCGAATGCGATAGCTGGTGCAGAAAGTGTTAGTCTGAATATGGATGGGTGTGCGCAATAACTCATTCTTTTTGTAGACCACGACAACCCTGCAATCTTTTATGCTTGCCATGCTGCAGCATCCAGAAGTACAAGGACGAGCACAGGCAGAAATTGATGCAGTAATTGGCACAGATAGGCTTCCAAATTTTGATGATAGGCCGAACCTACCGTACGTCGAGGCTATCTTGATGGAGACACTGAGAAAGTATGCCTTCGTACCCCTTGGCAAGCATTTCGAACATTATGCTTGCCTCAATATTTATGTTTTTCTTAGGGATTCCCCATGCTACCACGGCAGATGATATTTATGGAGATGTTTTGATCCCGAAAGGTGGTCGTATAACGAAATCTGATGAACGTTTGTTAACTCACCTGTTCTTGTACATGCTAGGATCCACCGTGGTAGCAAATGCTTGGTCGGTACTCGGATCATTGTCTTTCCAGGATTTTGATATATCGTTTCCAAGGGCTATGTATCACAACGAAGATGTTTACCCAGAACCGGACGCCTTCAAGCCTGAGAGATTCTTTGTAGACGGGAAGCTAAACGGTGACAAGTCCACTGACAGCCTTATTTACGGCTTTGGGAGGTATTCTGACATTTCCTGTTTCTGTTAGGTTGGTTCACTGACTTTCCTCCAGGCGCGTGTGTCCAGGTCGTTACACTGCCGACAACTCAGTCTGGGCAGCGATGGTGTTAATTCTGTGCACACTTAAAATAGCAAAAGCCCGAGGTGAACAAGGGGAAGAGCTCGACTTTGAGCCGACCTTCAGTTACGGGGTAACCACGTAAGTACTTCCAGAGTGGTTGGCTGTACTTACTAACATGTTCTGGCAGGGCTCCTGACCCATTCCCTTGTTCTATTACACCGCGGCCGTTGAAGGTCGACATTCACAAGCTTTCGTCAGCGGATCTGTGAGTGAGGCATTCCAGAGAATCTGTTAGTGGGTTTCACCAATTACGGATATTGCCTCTACCTTGCTACCATAACGCACCTTTGAAAGCTCCTGTACGATTGATACATAAAATCACTGGCACGCACGAGTGACGTTGCGAACGTCTATAGGTCCGAAACCAGGTCATGGGACTGGCGAATAGGCTGTAGTCTCCGCACAGAATACGATTGGGAAGTTGGGGTGTACTCAATACCTCAAAGATTCTTTCTGTATGAGGGTGAGAGTCATCTAAACTTCAGCGGTTTGAAATTTGGATCATGAATTCCTGGTGACTCGGTATTATGCAAACTTGATATCTGAATATGTTCAAAGCTCTGACCCCGTATTTTCTCCGAGTCCTCCGAGTCCGTTCGTGCCGACTACTCCATATTCAGCAATCAGCAGGCATACCACTATGACAATACATTGGCATCTAGAATTGTTGCCTTGCCAAGAAAACCACTGGGCCCCAACAATCGAGTGAATACAACCTGATGACTCATGGCAGCCCCGCGGGCGTGACTGGGTGGTGCTGACCATATGCAGGTGCAGGGCATCGGATCCGGTCTAGAACACCGTGCGTTCTCGTCGTTGTTTGATCCCTTCACCTTTCTGATTCCATGGTTTGCGGTAGCACATTCACTTTCCGTGTTCCACGGAGACTTGCATAATGTGCGTTGACGAACTTCGTCTTAGCGCATGCACTTGTCTTTTATCAGGGGAATGTGCTCACCGACGAAGAGCAAAATGCACGAATAAGCGATTTCGGACTTGCATGTACGATTGGAAAGTTGCAGCCTGGACTATCCTACCTGCAGCGGTTATCGAGCACGAGCAATGTCGGAGCCGTAAGATGGGCAGCACCTGAGCGACTCTCTGGCTGCAAACCCCACCCGTCAGGGGACATATATTCGTTTGGGTGTATTATGTTCGAGGTAACAAACCGCCCGCCCTAGTGTGTTGACTGGCAAAAACTGAATTTTGACGACAGATTCTATCTAGAGACATCCCATGGAAGGATAAGACGACTTATCAGGTCGTCGCTCTGAAGCTCGGAGCACACAAGCCGCCTGGTCGTCCAGTTCACACAGCGGTTGAGGATGAGCATTGAACGCTGATGGTGAGGTTTTGGTCGTACCCTCAGCGACGGCCTTCTGCACGTGAGGTTGTGATAGTGGTGCAATTGTTTTCCTCATCAGGTGAACGTGGCTGTATCGGCCACGCCGAACAGCCGAGGCGCATAGCCTTTTTTTTCAATCGACCAGGCCCAATTCCCGCTACGATAGTAGTGGGTTTTTTCTCCCCCCCCACGAGAAAACTCGTTTGGCAGGGTTTTGCATGTGCCTGTCGCACAGTTTGCGTTTGTTTGGACACTCAGTTATCACTCCGCGCGGTAGCTAAATTTCACACCTGGCGTTGGCACGTCCTCCTTAGACTCGTGACCAATTTGTCTAAAAGAGGCAGCCACGAGCAAGAGGCAAGCCGTTGATAGACGGACTGGTAAAATTGGTCGTGGTGTATAGGGGGTGAGCGGGATCTCACAGTCATGTGATCGTCGTCCAATGAAATAACTCGACTTTCCGCTTGTATTTCAAATTTGATAATAATTTGTGATCGAAAATAATGATGCTCGACTCGAGCACTGTGACTCGGGAGGACTTCATGAATACGACTGGTTTTCCTCCGACTCCATGGAGCCCCAGGCCATCCCAGCGCTCGTCGAGCTGGTTAACCGCGCTCCATTGGAGGTGTTGACTCAGCTCGCTTCAGCATCCGTCAATGATCGCTTGCCAGACAAGTTTATTGCGACCTTGAACGACGAAGAGAAAGTCGATGCACTGCGAGCGTGCCTCCTTTTTTCGATCCTCACTCATGGGCGCATCGTTCCGCGCGTTTTTCAGCTCCGGGCATCCCTTGCAATGTTACGTCATCAGGACTCGATCATCATCGCTGGTACAGGCTCTGGGAAGACACTATGTCTGCTGATTCCCATCCTCCTTCGTCCGGAATCAATCTCGATTACAATATCCCCACTGAAGCGCCTCCAAACGACCCAAGTAGGTACACTATTTCTACTATCAGGTCTAACTAATGCACATTGTGCCATTCAGGTGCTCGAGAGCGAGCGCTTTGGGATCGGGACAATTGCGATCAATGAAGACATGCCCAATGATGAACTCCTCTGGAACGTGAGTGAAATTACATCAGCAAACCTACATTTTTTCTGAGTTATCAAAATAAATGACTTGTCTGAGTTGGCTGACATGACTGACAGCATGCTATCAGTGCTATCATCCATAAGTAATTCATCACTATCAGCATTCTCAGAGCTATCAGCATATCAGCTTGTCAGTTAACCAGTGATATCAGTCCAGTCAGTCCAGTCAGTCAGTCAATTGATCATCTTGTCAGTCTTGTCAGTCTTGTCATCCCATCAGTCAGTCAGTCAACCAGTCAGTTAGTCATGTCAATTTATCAGTCAGTCAGGTTGTCAGTCAATCAGCCAAGTCAGCCCATCAGCTCATCAGCTTATCAGTTAGTCATCTCTGTCAGTCACATCAGTTGGTCAGTTGGTCAGTCAGTCAGGTGTGTCAGGTTTGTCAATTTGTCAGCTAGGTAGTTGGTCAGTCAACCAGTTCATTCAATATATCAGCCTATCAGCTTGTTAGTAAATCAGTTCAGTCAGTTCAGTCAATCTATCATTGATTAGTCTATTCAGGCCTGTCAGTCTTGTCATTTATCTAACTCACCCAGAAAAAATGTAGGTTTCCTGATGTACAGTCAAGCGGCAACTTGCCATGTCACCCGACACGCTAGAATTACGACTCTCGACGAATCGTCCCAACATCACATACACAACCTTACCAATAACTGGCAGTCTTCAGAACTTCGAAAACCTTCGCTTTTTGATCCCGCCAGTATTCCACCCGCCAATGATAATCCCAAACAGCATTTGATGCGTACAGTAGCACACGACTTGATTCTGTTGTTCTCCCTTGCACGTTTCATTTCCGCAGCAACACGCAAGAGGTGCCCAAGGATCGGGGCAGTACTGTCAACGAGTGGGCCAATAACCGTGTCGATGTCCCATGCCAAGTGTTACGGTCTACGAAGGGGGTACACTTTTTCCTTGTCCTTTCTTTTGTCCTCGTCTTCTTTCTCTCTACAGACTCGTCCTTTCACCGTACGCGGTTGTATTCGTAGTGGAGTCGTCCTCCACCACTACCAGATACGTTCTCTCGATCTCTTTCTCCTTTGGCTCACACGGCGCCCCGCCCATACCATATTAGGACTTCTGTTCCGTCTCCGCCACTGTCACCTTATTCAGACTTCGTAAGGCAGTGGCATAGCCTTTCCTTTTATATTCGTAGATCGCTATCTCGTGCTGCGCACTCATAGCCTCTTGCTGCGGATAGCTGCGCATTCAACTGCGCTTTACTGCGGATGCTGCGCACCCCTTTTATATCCTTCATCTAGATTAGGGGCCTACCGTATATATAGTCGTCGTCTCTCCCTGTATTTCCCTAAGCTAGTTCTACGCAATACCAGCGTTGTTTCTATGCCTCACTTCCTCTGAGTTCCAGTGAGTCCTTAGGATACCTGGAATAGGAGAGACCCGCTTAGGCTTCGCATCGTCTCGAAGCTCGGCACTCGTCCTTGAGTTGAACTCCTCGCTACTTCGCTTATTCTTCGACCCGTATCGCAGCACGCTACGTCAAAACTACGCTGTGCGTTACAAAAGAACTAGCTTTTCCCCTTGTCCCTACTTTCACGTAGAGGACATTCCCCCACTCCGACATTTCCCGAATCGGCAGATTCAGAGCGCCTTCAGATTCCCCGC
>JBBPSJ010000317.1:0-22247 GCA_038093535.1 Boletus reticulatus
GAGTAGGCAATGTCTGGGCGAGTTGTACAGCAGAGATACTGTAGGGAACCAATGGCAGCGCTGTAGGACACAGAACGCATGAAAGCGAGCTCCTCAGGTGTCTTAGCAGCTTGATCGAGACAAAGAGACAGTCCCGGGTCCATAGGAGTAGTAACAGGCCTGCAATCAGTCATCCCAAAGCGATCAAGCATATCGACGCAATACTGGCGCTGGGAGATTGTAAGAGAGCGCTTGGAGCGATCCCGATCGATCTTGATCCCCAGGATCTCGCTTGTAGGTCCTAAATCTCGGACCTTGAAGTGTTTGCCCAGATCTGCTAAAGCCTGCTTGATGGCGCCCATAGATTTGGAAGCAAAGGTCATGTCATCAACAAAGACAGGGAGAATGATGCGCACGTCGTCCTTGACGAAGACATAGACTGCAGCATCAGAGTAAGACTGGGTGAAACCCATCGACTCGAGTACAGTGCGCATCTTGCGATTCCAGCGATTTCCACCCTGTTTGGTGCCATAGACCGCTTTCTTGAGCAAGCACACAAGCTCCTTTGGATCGCCTTCAGCAAAGCCTTCAGGTTGCTCCATATAGACTTCAAAGTCGATTTCGCCGTTCAGATAGGCATGGGAGATGTCGACAGACCAGAGGTGCATGTCGTGGATGGCAGCGAGCGCAAGAATGATGCGAAGTGTGGGAAGGCGCACTGTAGGAGCGAAAACCTCGAGATACTCGAATCCTGGACGCTGAGTGAAGCCCTGAGCAACAAGGCGTCCCTTGTATCGCTCAAAGGACCCATCAGCATGATACTTCTTCGCAAATACCCATCTAGAACCAATGACTGGACGATCCTTGGGTCTTGGAACGAGTATCCAGGTTCCATTGCTCCTCTGGGCAGCTAACTCCTCGAGCGCAGCTTGTTTCCATTCAGCGGCATCATCTCGACGCATGGCATCAGCATAGGTCCTGGGCAGAGCTTCACTGGCTGCGAGAGCAATGTCTGCAGCGAGATCTGCATCTTCATCCTCATCTTCATCCATACCATCGATGAGCTGAGCTGGACTTAGCTTCCACCACTCTCTTGGAGGGTTTCTCTGTTTCAAAAGCAGTCGAGCACCAATTCCAATCGGACTAGGCGCAGCTGGCTGTGGGAGAGCTTGTGGTGGAGTGACTGGCGATGGTGGAGGCGATGGAGCAGGAGTCTGAGGCAGAGCAGGAGCAGGAACTTGCTGAACTGGCAAACCTCCCCCAGGACCTGATATCTGCGGCGCATCAGACTCGTCCGCATCATAGAGAGTAGGGGGTTGGTAACCAGAGTCAGTAGAGGTGTCCATGTCTGGAGAAGGCACACCAGAAGATGGGGAACGAGCTAAGAAGTGTCTCTCATCGAAATCTGCTCGTTCAGAAATGATAGTGCGCTTGGTAGCTGGGTTATAGAACTTCCAAGCCTTGTAACCATCTGGGTAACCAATGAAGACACATTTCTCAGCATGAGAGCCAAACCCTGGTCGCTTGTCCTTCTGCACATGCACATAGGCAGTGCACCCCCAGACTCGAAGGTGAGACACATCTGGTTTCTTGCCATGCCATCGCTCATAAGGTGTAGCATTGTCCACAGCATCAGTGGGGCATCGATTCCAGACATGCACAAGCGCAGCTAATGCTTCTCCCCAGAAGGCTGGAGACAAGCCTGACTCGTTCAACATGGCAGTGATGCGTTCGTCGAGCAGCCTATTGGCTCTCTCTGCGACACCATTCTGCTGAGGGCGAGCCCTGACAGTATGCTGGCGCATTTTTCGCATCTAACTTCAGTCCAGTGACTAGATTGTGTTCCAACAGCGATCTGACACCTGTTAGATTGTGATGGGCAAGTCTGCGATGCCAAAGAGACCAATCAAGTGGTAAGGTCGTCGCAGGGAGAGCTTGCTGCTCAATAGACTCAGTAGTGCCATCCAGGAATGCAGCATTGTTGCCAGTGATGGTGGCGACGAAAAGAGGCAGTCCAGAACGCTGGGAGAAGACCATGTGGGTATCATTGATACTGACAACGAGGCCAGAGTGACGAGTGAGATACAAGACAGAGAGGAGATTATTTCGAAGGTCAGGAACATGGAGGACTCGAGAGAACTCGACCGCTCTAGCAACCCTTCCCTCTATTACTGGATGGAACACTACAGACCCAACACCAGCCGAGTAGACTGTTGTGTTGTTCGCCAAGGTGATAGGCACGCGATAAGGGGTATAGTTGCGCAGCCAATGGCGATGAGGTGTCATATGAGAAGTGGCGCCGGAGTCTGCATTCCAAGCAGCGTCAGCAGAGTGCTGGGAAGGAGTAGAGGGGTCACTTGAACGAAGACATGCATTTCCTGCATGTTCTGTGGTATTTTGGGCGTTCTGGGCGGCATTAGCAACAGCAGCAACAGGTGTGGGCACAGTTGGAGCAGATGGGGCAGCAGTGGATGCAGCAGACGCTTTCTGAGACTGATTGGCCTTGGATCCTTTGCCCTTAGAGGTGCGAAATCACCAACACTAACATATTCCTTACCTCAATATCCCAAAAGTATCTGCAATTGAAGTAAACTCCTGTGTTAACTTGAGCACCTTCAACTTCTTGATCACCTTTATCACAAGTGACAAACCAAGGTGACTAATGAAGTTATTGTATGTATGATTCATATCTGATCCATCTAATGTAATCCTAATGGGCTTTCATTGGCTTAGTAAATCCATCTGCCATCTGAGTTCAAGTTGTATATAGCCCAACATGTCTCTCTGTATTACTATGCTTCACTGGGAATTGACATAAGAGGCCATATGGGGTATGACATGAGCATATATGAGTGTTGCCTCTCCCATTGACACTAGATACTGAGTTGCAGGGACATTTTCCAAAGGACCCTCTATAGTTACTAGGAGGTGTACATCAATAGACAAATCCTGCAGCCACTTGGCATACCTTTCCCAACCTGCTCACAACACTCTTGCTATTGGAAGATCTTGTTAGTGTTGGTGATTTCGCACCTGATTGATGCCTCATTTCATGTTCTAACCATGCCCATGTTGTTCTCCATGGTCACTTTACTTACCTACCGCTTTTCAGCTTCTCTTTAGCTTGTTGTGGTGTTTCTACCCATACAAGACTTTACCTTTGCATATCCCAGTCAATTGTGGCTGATCTGTTTATTGTTGTTTACCTTGAAGCGTACTTACTCCCTGGAGCGCCACTTTGTATCCTTTGGTTACTCACTGTGGACTCCAGGTTAGTATCTCCTTGTTATTTCTCTCAATATCATCTTGGTTACTCACTGTGGACTCCAGAGTCGTCCTGAGTTGATCCAGCAAGATGGTCTTTGTTTGGAGATGTTCTCCATAGATATATCTTGTTGGAGGTACATGGGTTGTTTCCATTTGCATCAGTCACACAGGGATAGGATGGTTGATTGCATCCTTTGCACATTGTGTATGCCCAGTGAGCACTTCTTCTCCAGGCAAGTTCGTGGTGAGAATAGGCACTGGTGTCCTGTGTATATTGCAGTGTATGTGTTTGATGATGCATTGACAACAAGTGTTGTAGGAGATGTATATTGTGTTTGATTTGTGTAGGTTAGTTCACTCTCTCAATGTATTGTAGGGGATAAGCCTGGGCGATAAACAGTGACCAAAAAATGGATTCTAGGTCATGCAAAACAGTGTTTTATTTTACCACTGCAACCTACTTTAAAGAGGAGTTCTGTTGCCACTTACAGTAACCACTCCTAGCTTTTGCAAGCTCCCTTTCTCCACTAAGTCTATTGCTGAGCCCCAATCTCCCAGCATACCTGCTTGTAAAGGTGCTTGTGGGTGGAGATCAGGGATGGCCTTTTTTTAATAACACATAAAATGATTCAAATCCAAATGTTGTCCACACTAACATCACAATGAAGGATACCTTTGTGTATACTATTGTAATGAGTTATGTTTAGCCAATGTGTTCCATAATATTGTCTGATGACTGTCAATACCAATGAAAACAAAACATACAAGTCCTCCATAGCCCACTTGTCTGTGTTGTGAGGAAGTTTCTTAGACATCCAGTACATTGTGACTTTCCATTCAGTGGTGATAGATATACCTGGTATCAGAACAAACTATTAAAGATCTGCTTGTCTTCCCTATAAATGGGTGCAGGTGCATGTTGGTTCAACTGCATGTTAATTTTAATATTGTCTAATCAGTCCTCCAGAACCTAGCTCTCTTTAAGGATATCTTCAAGTTCTTTGTTGGACTCAGGGTGATTGTAAACAACAGCCAATGCAGCTGTCCCTTTCCCTGATATTTCAAACAATCAAAACAGAGGGAAATTTGCGTATGCAATCACATCATTGCTGAGATCTATTGGACACTTATTTGTGAGCCCCCCTTTCTTGGGCTTCTCTCCAATTCAGTCCAAATGTGATTGTTTTTGGCTGTGCTGAGACAGAAGGATGTGGAGGAAGGGCTTCATATCATTGTTGATATCAAAGGGTCTTATGAAAATGTAGTGCCCATGAATGAAGCATCCAAGTATTAGCACAGCAAGTGTAACCTATGGTCTGACCTCCTCCATCAGATATGCCTGTGGACAAGAAGCCAAAGTTTCCTCATCATTCCTTGAATGTGTTAGTGTTGGTGATTTCGCACCTCATAGTCACTTCATTTCGTGTTCTAACCGTGCCCATGTTGTTCCCATAGTCACTTTACTTACCTACCACTTTTCAGCTTCTCTTTGGCTTGTTGTGGTGTTTCTACCCATACAAGCGTCGACCTTTGCACTTCCCAGTTCATTGTGGCTGATCTGTTTATTGCTATTTACCTTGAAGCGTACTTACTCCCTGGAGCACCAAATTGTATTCTTTGGTTACTCACTGTGGACTCCAGAGTCGTCCTGAGTTGATCCACCGAGTGGCTAGTCCGCTTCATTAAGCATTTTTCGCTTTTATCAGCATGTGGGTTGACTCTTGGAGCCAGCCTCTGTGAGGAAGGGCACTCATCTTTGCATGAATGTCATTCCAACCCTGGTCAGCTGGTTGACCAGCCAGAATGGTCATGATGCAGTCCTGTTTGTTGACAATGGCAGTCAGCATTCTGCCAATGCAAAGCTCTGTTGCCTATGGAGTTATCTACAGCCTTCTTTTTGGAAGGCTGCTGTACTGACAATTTGAACTCTGCAATGGCAGGGGCATCATCATGGGATGGTGACTCAATCAAGCCTATCTCATGGTCACTCTGTGTTTTCTAAGAAATCACATGGAGAGTTTCTCAGTGAATAGAGTTGAGGTGGATCATAGAGGATATCTTGGACAAAAAAAAAAGTGAAAAAGAGTAAAAAAGAAGCTCGGGGGCTCACAGTTGGATTTAAAAGGAAGGTTGAAGGTAAGAGCCAATGGTGTGTTGGTAAATTAAAAAGAACATCACATTTTTTTGAAGGACTATTTTATGATTATGAAGGTGACCTGGTCTGATTCCTGTTGAGGATCTTAGGGGGATGGCTCAAAACAAGGCTTAAAGACCATAAAAACCCTTCTAATGAGATGTTTGCATTATGGAAAAGGATGGGGAAAAGTTCTTGTTGAGAAGTATCAGAAATTGATAACATGTCTAGAATGGTTCAGACAATTCTTGGAACAAATAGACTGAATAATACTCAAATATCCCTATAAATTCAAAAGTGAAAAAACCCTTTCCATGGTATTTCTCTTTTAAAATGGCCATTGACCCAGGGGGTCTTTCTGTAGCCAAGAGTATGTACTATCTATGTTCTCACCAAAGCTCAGCAGGATTCCCACAGTGCTTGGTGGTTGTGATCCAGGTTAGTATGGAAAGGGTTTTTGGAGTCACTGTATGTTTGTCTGATGCAATGAGGCCTCTTCCATTGGAATTGACAAATGCTGGAGTTAGCAGAGTGAACCCAACCCCACATTTCCTGTTGGGACACAACAACTTGGACACTAGATTGGGACATCATTCCCCCATGGTTGATAACTAGTTGTGTGCATCCAAAAGTATCTCATCATGTTGATGAACTTGTAATCCAATGACAATAGTCAGACAGATGCCAGAGTGACATTGAAGATTGTTTGAGTTGCCAAGTGCAACGAGCACAGCCTCATTAAACCAATGGCCTTGGAGCATGATAGATTTGGTGAGGGTCACTAGAAATCACCAAGCCACAGTAGGGTGGAATTGGGAAGCATTTAATGCTATTAACAGTTGCTGAAAACCCAAATCTTGCAAAGATGTTATCAGTATATAGAATGCAGTAAATATGACAGTCAGTTGACTTACCTTCCAATAGTTGTCATGAAGTCCTAGTGAGATGCAGAGTGACAAATGTATACAAATGTCATACCTTTTGATTCTCAGCATACATCAGCTGGCAACTCTCCACCCCAGCAAAGAGGTCACCTTGATCTTTGTTGATTGTGTTTGGATAGGGAGAAAATCACTTTGGAGGGACCAACAGCCAGGATCTTGTGATTTTGGTCACTGGCTTTCTTCATGTACATCTTCCTCTTTCCCTTGCTTCCCAGGTCAAATTGTATATTACAAGGCCACCCAAATGGACAAAAATGGTTAAAGAGAGTTGAGTAGCATGTTTGGCAAGATTATGCTGATTGAGGCAAAGGTGGATGATAGTGGTCATAGGAGCTTAAATGACAGACTTGGGGGACAATATGTAGAGTGGGTAATACTCAGCATTGACCATTGCAATGGATATATGGTAGTTTTCAGCTTTCTTATCATACATAATATGTTAGAAAGGATTCATGAGTCAAGTGTGGCATAAACTTGGTATTTTTGTCTGTCATCATTAACACAGTATTTCTGACAGGGCACATAGTTGAAGGAATCTTTGAAAGCATGTCACGAATAATGCATTAATGGTGGCTGGTTTGACAATGGTCAATGACCTGAATACTTAGACCATTTGTGCCAGCCAATTAATTGCTCAGAGCGAAAATGCTTATTGAAGTGTGGACTAGCCACTTGCTGGATTAACTCAGGACGACTCTGGAGTCTACAGGGAGTAACCATGATGATATTGAGAGTGATAACAACATTATACTAACCTGGAGTCCACAGTGAGGGCTCCAGGGAGTAAGTACACTTCACAGTAAACAACAATAAACGATCAACCACAATAACTGGGAAGTGCAAAGATATATCCATGAGAGTGTCAAATTGTCCTACATTCATCTGAGATCTGTGCATCCATTGGCCATTTCAAATTGGGTATGATCAGTATAATAAGGAGTCCAGTTATTTTTTAATGCAATATGGAGCAGAGGCGACTGTCCATTGCAAGACCTAATGGCAACTTCATCAATCAAAACATTGAAAACCATGCCAAGTCCAAATTTCAGTTCATTTCTGGTGGACCTTCCCACTCAAAACTTTGCCAACAACTTCACAAAATGCTCTCTAACCTTGAGAAATTACAACAGAGATTGCAACCACTAAGAATCACAAAGACATGATGTGTCATGCAAAATGATGAGGTTTGCAAAACCAATCTTTGGGAAAAGAGTACAATCCTTAGGGCATGCACAGATGCACCTGATGGGCTTCCCCTCAGCAATTGTCTCACCACCATGCCAGTGATCCAAAATTACTGGCAGACCCTGCCATAATGGTGTGTACGGCAATTGTGCACAATCGATAGCCTTGAACCTGCACTGGTGGCCATGTTGATTCTTGTTTACCTTGAAGGATACTTATAATATATTCCCTGGAGCACCACATTGAATCCTTTGGTTACCACTGCAAACTCCAGAGTTGTCCTGGATTGGCTAGTCCAGAA
This sequence comes from Boletus reticulatus, assembly GCA_038093535.1. Classification (NCBI taxonomy): domain Eukaryota; kingdom Fungi; phylum Basidiomycota; class Agaricomycetes; order Boletales; family Boletaceae; genus Boletus; species Boletus reticulatus. The sequence goes on from JBBPSJ010000317.1 coordinate 7,811, forward strand.
TGCCATAGTATATGTACTCAGTTGTGGGCAGTATATTCGACACTGTGATAGTCATGCTGAGTTTGTGAAAGCAGTTGCAAAAGTGAGTTGGTTGGGTGAACATTATCATACATAAGACCAGACTTTTCAGCATCTATATCTTTTGAAGCTTGGACATGCTCTTATGGAGCTGGTGGGCCACATTTAACTGCAGCATGAGTTGAAGACATGTTGTGATATGAAAAGTGAGGAGCAGACTATACAGACACAGTTTAAGTTGTCATACTAGAGCGGATGTAATGCTCACTTGTGTGTAACATTTATAGGGGTTGCTGAAGTTGGAAGCTTGGTTGTGTTAGTTTTGGTGCACGTGGCTAGTCTGCTTCCATTAGCAGTTTCGCTGTAATCAGGTTGTGTCACAGGTGTGCTTCACACCCAGTTGGATTACTTCCTGATGTTGAATATGTTACGCTTGGTCCGGGTAGGAACGAGCATAGCCCTTGATAAGTCGAGGAGAGAGACGAGCATCGAGTCAGAAGCACGACGAGGGCTTATAGAGTCAAAGGGGGTTCAAAGGTTCAATACCCAAGTGAGTTGTTCACGAGGGGTTCGAGGTTACTGGGCTTAATACCAGAGGTTCGAAGGGAGGCAAGAGCGGTTGATTGACAGAGGAGAAAGTACAAAGGAGCTCAAGCGTGAGGAAACGCTTGAGTTGAATCTAGGGCTTATATATGTTGGATATGTAAGCCTTTAGATAAGAGACGAGTAGTAATGAGTCTCATATTGTACAAGAAAAGAAAAAGGAAAAGAGAAACGTAACAGAATACTAGAGTGTCTTCTTGCTATCCATGGTTTACCATAGGCAGTGCCTCAAGCTGTGACAATCACCATCTTCCTGATAAGAGCGAAAATGCTTAATGAAGGGGGCTGCTAAGCCACTTGCTGGATCAACTCAGGACGACTCTGGAGTTCACAGTGAGAACATAAACTTGTGATGTTGGAGTCACTTGATGATATTCCTGCATACAACTTGATGGTAACAATTAGTGTAATCACTTCATAGGAATAGAGTTGGTGTTGGCGATTTTGCACCTCATTGCTACTTCATTTTGTGTTCTAACCGTGCCCCATGGATTCCCCATGGTTACTTTACTTCCCAGTCCATTGAGGCTGATGTGTTTACAAGCATACTTACTCCCTGGAGCACCATATGGTTATACTCACTGTGGACTTCCAGAGTCGTCTTGATCGAGCAAGTGGCTACTTTTAATTGAACATGGAAACTCAGCCAGGGTTGTGCTGATATGGACCACTGTGTGTTCGCCCTGTGCGATTGCAGATGTATCGACTCATTAGATTTTCAGATATACCGGGTGGGATGAAAACATCCAGAGGATGGTAGGTAAATCATGTCGGGTCTCAGCTTTCAATGGTATGTCTGAATCAAGTGTCCATAATAGCATCTACAATCTGACCTACCCCTTTTGCAGTGCAAGCAGGATTCTCAGAATTGGAATTGAAGCACCCTTGATTTCGCAGACACACATCAAACATAATCTGTCCCCCTTAACTATGAGGGACCGGTTCAAAAGGGGGACACTCCTTGCAAGAGGCTATAAAATCACCCTTCACATCCCAGTCCATTGTGGCTGAACTGTTTATTGTTGTTTACCTTGAAGTGTACTGACTCCCTGAAGCACCACATATTATCCTTTGGTTACTCACTATGGACTCCAGAGTCATCCTGAGTTGATCCAGCAAGTGGCTGACTAAGTCCACTTCAATAAGCATTTTGGAAACACCAGATGGTGAGTACATTTCCAGATATATGTATAGGCTTGGCTAAGGAACCTCATGTGAATGGTTTGAGTATAACAAATACATGTAGAATGATATGAAGCGTGTCAATCTGGAGCATTCATTGTGCTGGCTTTACAAGGGACTTTCTACCGCAAGATCTTGCTTACAGTTGTTCTGTGGACAGCCTGGTGGTTGAAGATTGTATGGGTTAATTCCAACAGACTTCCTTGCTTGAATGAAGCTACCTGTCACTTCCAACCTTGCTAGCGGGTAAGGACCACAGAGCTGACAGGGCTCCTCAGTTGCTTGTCCACAATGTGAGTCAAAGGTGATATATGTGGAGACAGTGGGAGACAAAAGGTGACAGGTGAGGGAGATGGGAACAAGTTGATGGCTAAGACCTGCAAGGTACTTAAAGTGTCACGAACGAGATAAAGGAGACTGAAATAAGGACCAACAAGATTGTAACACACAGAGTGGAAAGAAGACAACACTGTTGTAAGCACAAATTGAACATGGCAATGGTGTAACAAAGAGAAAGGTAGTGTTACCATATAGACTTTAATAAATAGTTTCCCAAATGATCAATTCAATTCTCTTTGGAAAAGGATCATGATAATTGAATTGAGTATCTCAGAGTGAAGGAGATACCATATATAAGGATCCCTAGTGATGCTGACTTGTGTTTGACCTGGGAAGGGTCCCAGTTCACTTCAACACAAGCATTGACCACATGTTTACCATTCTTATAAGGGCTTCTTGATGTATGGGGATAACCAGTCACCCTTGGCTTGCTCAATGATAACCATATCTGGCAAGGTGCATTTGCAACCATTTCAAATACCCTCATTTGGATGTGGGAGCCATCAGGCAGATCATTGACCAACTCCATGGGTTCACCAAAATCTGCCTATCCACTTGCCAGGAGTACTCGCTAGTACAATGGTGATATGCTGGCTCAGGTCTATCATGATAAGCAAACTGGAAATTCAGCTTTCCTGTTCAACTCACCATGTGTGGATTTTGCAGCAACCATCTGATTAAGTTTGCGACACTTATAAAAAAGCCAGTGAAGAAGCGAGTATTTTCACCCATGTAGATATAGCAAATGTTCAATCAATTATACATCCTTGTCATATTCCCATTGAACAAGGTGTTTGAAACTGCCATCCCTGTACCAGCAGTTAATATTATACCTAAATGTCTGGCTCCATGGATTAATAGCTGCCAATTCTCAAGTTGCTCAGAGCCCTCGCTTGAGAAAAAGACTGCAACATTTTTACAATTGACTTCATGCTCCATTGGACCACAATGGACTCACAAGTGCAATGGTCGACGCTTGTATGAGGAGATGTTAACACCACAACAAGCTAAAGTGACACTGAAAAGTGATCATAGAGAACAACATGGGGACAATTAGCGCACAAAATGAAGTAGCAACGAGGTATGAAATTACCAATACTTACAATATATACCATGCTGGACAATGTTAAGAACAACTAAGATATACAAGTGATGATATGCTACAGTTTGCACACAGTTATCAGATTAAGATAGAGCTCTAGCAACATGAAACAAATGACCAAACTCACTCAAGAGCTAAGTATGTGAGAGCAAACTTCTTACACTAGGAGCTGGGCTCCTGAATGCTGGGGTCATGTACCTTAAATCAGCCAACAGCATCGAATTTTCGGTTGAAATCATGTTTCCACAAATCATAGAGTGTCCCTTCATTTCTGTGTCCCTTCTATTGGTGATACACCATGACAACAGATCTATGACCATTAGAACTATGTGCAGATGGATGCATCTGTTAGTGTTGGTGATTTCGCAGCTCATTCATGCCTCATTTCGTGTTCTAACCATGCCCATGTTGTTCTCCATGGTCACTTTACTTACCTACCGCTTTTCAGCTTCTCTTTAGCTTGTTGTGGTGTTTCTACCCATACAAGACTTTACCTTTGCATATCCCAGTCAATTGTGGCTGATCTGTTTATTGTTGTTTACCTTGAAGCGTACTTACTCCTGGAGCGCCACTTTGTATCCTTTGGTTACTCACTGTGGACTCCAGAGTCGTCCTGAGTTGATCCAGCAAGTGGCTAGTCCGCTTCATTAAGCATCTTCGCTTTTATCAGCATCCTGGCAGCTGGAGGTGTCACCATTAAATGTATGGATCATTAGCATTGGCCATGGCATCCAAATGATGAAAGCAAAAATGGTAATCAATGCATCCACTCAGGACACCTCTGCAGCCCACAGCATAGTAACCATGCTGTATCATATTGAGAGGTAGTCCACAGTGAGCACTCGATCTCACAATGCATTTGGTGCAAAAATTCTGAATATCTTTTATGTTGTTCCCCATGGTCACTTTACTTACCTACCACTATTCAGCGTCTCTTTAGCTTGTTGTGGTGTTTCTACTCATACAAACGTCGCCCTTTGCACTTCCCAGTCCATTGTGGCTGATCTGTTTATTGTTTGTTTACCTTGAAGCGTACTTACTCCCTGGAGCGCCACATTGTATTCTTTGGTTACTCACTGTGGGCTCCAGAGTCGTCCTGAGTTGATCCAGGATGGCTAGTCCGCTTGAATAAGCATTTCCGCTCTTATCAGACGCACCCTAGACCAGGCTATAGATTGACTTTCAGGTGATCAAAAGCAGCTTGCATGTATTGGCCACTGTGTAGTTTACATAGCCTTGCAATAAACTGGAGTAAGTCTGATTGCACTAAAATTTCCACCACACACAGTGCAGAGGGGTGTGTCTTGTGAAAGTCACAAATGGTGTCCTTAACATGTGACAGATTAGATCTTGGCTCCCATGTGTCATCTGTGTCATCATAGCCTTGATAAGAGCGACAATGATTATTGAAACGGACTAGCCACTTGCTGGATCAACTCAGGACAACTCTGGAGTCCACAGTGAGTAACCAAGATGATATTGAGAGTGATAACGAAGTTATACTAACCTGGAGTCCACAGTGAGTAACCAAAGGATACAATGTGGCACTCCAGGGAGTAAGTACGCTTCAAGGTAAACAACAATAAACAGATCAGCCACAATGGACTGGGAAGTGCAAAGGTCGACGCTTGTATGGGTAGAAACACCACAACAAGCTAAAGAAAAGCTGAAAAGTGGTAGGTAAGTAAAGTGACTATGGGGAATAACATGGGCACGGTAAATGAAGTAGCAATCTTTTCCTATATGGCTTTAGCTGAGAGGTGGATCTTTATGGAAGAGGGCAGCCAAGGCTTAATGGCATTGGTTCCCATGAGTGCAATAATTTCATAAGGCATAGGATATAGTGACTGCAGAAGGGGACTTGCCTGGCACAGTTGCTTTCTTGGGTTAATGGAGAACTAGTTGGGTTAAATAAAGCAAGCCAGTCGGCCCACTCATCTTGTTTTTCTGATGTGAATAGAGTCTGAGACAGGTACCTCATGGTTCATGTATTCTATCTGTCTATTTGTGGGAATGAGGTGGATAATTTAGGTCTCATTCTCAGAGAAGCACTGTGCAAATATTGCCCATTTGGCTCACAAACCGTGTTCCCCTGTTGGAAATGGTTGTGGATAGACACTAAAAGTCCTCAGGAGTCTCTAGGCCGACACCTTGATAACCACTGGAACTTGTCTTCTCCTGGCTACAAGCTTGTTCCTCAGAGTAGAGAGAGAGTTAGATTTGTAAGGAGGTAACTTATTTGATATTTGTAATGAGGGAAAGTACAAACATACACAGGGTTTATATAATATGAGTCTGGGATGTACATAGGATGAGTAAGACTCTGAGTAATACAGAACACAGAAGGCAGAGGAATGAATACAAACACCAGAGAGGCAATATAAACAATAATGCAAGTAATGAAAGTAAGACTAGAACAAAAGGATTATAATAAAGGAACTGAAGTCTGGAGCCACATCTCCATTATTTACATTCGTTCGAACTATGTTCGATAAGAACTAATAAGAAGTCTGTTGCATCTGGCACAAGTGTCATCAAAAGTTGGTTGGAGTTTGACTTGGTGAAATTTAGGAATATGATACTTTCTTGATCCTTTCTCCTCTGACTCTATTGACTATCTCTTGTATGGGCCAATCTACAACTCTATGCACAGCACAAATAAGGCAGCAGTTCCTGAGGGATCTGATGAGATATCATTCACCTTGGATTTGATGAATATTATAAAATATTGAGTGAATGCATAATTAATTGTTTATTCTCTCTATGGCACTAAATACACATGAAGGTGTGTGGATGTAGCACTCCAAGGATCTTCAGACAACTTCAGCTTGACCCTTTTGAGCTTCTGCACAGTTTGACTTGGCTTGCATAATTCAGGGATGTAAGAGTGAATCATACCCACAAGTCATTTCCACACCTTATGAACAATATCCTTTTTATAGTCCATTGGAAAACACAGTATGGGGTCAAGTTCTGGTTCTACCCTCAAGTTCTCAACATGGAAAGAATCCAGTTCAGGATCACATGGTCCCAAACAGGAACACTCCACAGACTTCCTCTTTGTGATCTTGTTCACTATTACTAGAGAATCCTAGTGTTTTTCAATGACAAGCTAGAGCTAACAGAGTTCATGAATCATCAGGGTGTGTGGCATATCACAGTGTCCTATTCAATAGGAACCAGATACTATCCAGAACAACATTGCTCACTGGGACTCAGAAGCCAACCCACCTGATGGCTTGCACCACTGGATTTGCTCAGGTTGATTTTCAAATGTGAGGTTCATGGTGATTAAAAATCCAGAGTATGTATTGCAGGTCACCACCCAAATGATCAGAAGGGCTGGTAAAGATGAAAAAAAGATTGAATGCTATGGTAATGGAGACCATACCAACAGCAGGGAAACCCCTCAGGGGGGACTTTGATAAGAGCGAAAATGCCTATTGAAGTGGACTAGCCACTTGCTGGATCAACTCAGGATGACTCTGGAGTCCACAGTGAGTCACCAAGATCAACTCAGTGTGCTGAGTAGTGGAAGAATCAATGTTTCATTTGTCACAAGGTTGGCTGTTGGTCTACCAACCACCACAGATCCAGAACCAACCAAACAACACGTCCCTGCGCGACCACATCCTCCAGATGCACCACACACCCTACTTACAATGTCCCACAACAACAGGCACGCACCACCACCACAATTGAGGAGGATGATGAACTCTCAGCTTATCTAGAAGCAATGGGTAGCACTGAGAAAGGTGCTGCAATAAAGATCCTCAAAACTGCTTTTGGGGAGGGCAGCTTGTCTGTGCTACCAAGCCATGGCTGAGGTAAGAATGACCATTTACCAAGAGTACCAAAAGGAAGTGATCTGGGAACCGACTCAGCCAAACCACATAGGGTAAACAACAGTTTCTGTGGATTCCACATACAGACTAACATTGTCTGGTTTCTGCAATGGAGCATGTGAGATACCTGGAACCGACCAGGGTTTTTGAAAGGCAGGATTGGGTCAATGTGATACCCTGGCAATAATTTTATCCATAGATGTTCAAAAGCATTGACACAAAAGCTCTTATCAACTCTGGGGCAACTGGTTACTTTATTGACTATGCTACAGTAGTGGCATGTGACATTCCCACTACACAAACTCAAGACTCCCCCGCAGGTGAGCAACGTCGACGGAACTCCCAATAAAAATGGCCTGATACGAAAACACTCATCAGTGCTAATGCAGCTTGGAGAAACCACCAAACTCCAAGACTTCCTTGTTATTGACTGTGGCAAGGATGACATAGGATTTCCCTGGCTCCAGGACTGAAATCTGGAGATTAACTGGGAATCTGAAACCATTTGGATAAAACCTACAGAACCGACCGTACACGAACAGGAAGACAGTGCGGCTGCGGCCCACACTATCACTGTCTTCAACAGGAAATGCCAGATGAATAAACTTCAGTGGAGGTGAGCATTATGGTGGTGCAATAACTTCGATCTGAAACATGCAAATATGGTTCATCTGAATGTACCTGATGTGGATCCGACCATGCAGTGGGAGGAAGTACCAGCACTCATTGATTGTAAGGAGGATGAGGAAGATAAGCCAACTGGACCCCCCATTTGGAACACTACAATATCGACTTCTCTAGCACAAGGCACACATAAAACCAAGAAGGAACTCCCATGGGACTTCCAAGATTTTGAGGACGTCTTCCAAAAGAAGGATGATGGTCCCCTTCCACCTTACCAGTCGGTTGATCATGGCATAGATCTAGATGACTTGTTCCTACCCAAGGTTGCCAAGGCCTACCTGCTCAACTCTAAGGAGCAAGAGGCATGTAAAGACTCTATTGACAAACACTTGAAAGCCGGATGCATTTGCCCATCTGACTCCTCCATGGCTTCCCCATTCTTCTTCGTCTCAAAGAACGATGATACAGCTATGTCTCTATGCTCACTACTGTGCATTGTGGGGTGAATTTGACTCCCCTTTGACTAATTGCAAGGCAAACACCAGTCTAACTAAATCTTAATATCACAAGTGAAGATTTGACATTGAATATCACTCACATAACATCCACCACAGTGGGTATTCAGATGGTATAGTTGGTACTACCAGCTCCTATTGGCAATGTCTACCGCAATGTTGAACAATTCAGTGGCAGCATGGCCAGCACTCACAGCAACAAACATTCAACATTCAGCATCAGGACCTGTGCTGATGCAGGCAATCTAAAAAGTTAAGGGAGAATGGCGGGCCTCCAAAAGTTGGTGACACCTATTCTGGCTGCGTCGGCTGCATCGTTTGCGTCGTTTGCCATCGCCAATGCAAGAAAACGTGGCTCGCTAAAATAGTGAAATGAGCCTAATGCGATTTAGTGGACATGTAAACTCACGCCTCTTGCACCGTGCGACAAGCTCAACCAAACAAATGGCCGGGCCTTACATGGAGGAAAGTGGCACTCGAGTTACATAAGACAACAAATTGACATAATTACCATTTGACTACCAAAACTACTACACAAGGGCTGCTGTACTCGAGTGCAATCAAACCCTTCTCCTGCAGCCCTGTGTCGAGTATCTGTGGGTATGATATATACAAGTGCAAATGGGCTATTTTCTGATGGATTTAGCAGTTCAGCTGCAGTAAATTTGCAGTTCTGCTCACAACAATTTGATATATTGAAGCTTCAAGCAGACCAAAAAATGTGTGTAATGGTGTCAAATATGATAACATACCTAATTTGATTTAGGGCTACACTTCCAACTTCACCACAACAAGCTCAACAAGCTGCTTGCCAAGCTGAGCGTGAGCAATGTCAAATGGGTTCTCCACCCGGACGTCGCCAACCCCAACAACCAATTGTTTTTCCACAAAATCCTGCCTTAATGGTATGTTGGTCATATATGTTGGCTATAATAAATGTGGTATTGATTTTATATCCAGTACCATCCTCCAGTACCTGTGGATCAATCAATATCCAGGGATACCACGCCATTTGATTGAATGCCATCATGTTCAGAGGATGCATCGTTTACGCTCCTCCTCACCACCACTCCATGTAGCACCTGCTCCACCTCCGATGTTGCCACCTGGTCCTTTGCCTGCCCTACCACATTATGTTCCTAATCAGCACCCTTTCATGGGCTATCAGGCATTTGCTGTACCTCCTCCGGCTCTGCCTCCAATGTTGCCACCTGGTCCTTTGCTTGCCCCACCTTACATTCCTCAGCACCCTTTCATGGGTTATCAGGCATTTGCTGTACCTCCTCGGCAGCCTGAAAATGTTAGAGTGGATTACAATGCCAGATTGATGGAAAATTTCAATTCCACCCATCAAGAACGGCGTAATAGGAGGTCCAGTCATTGTTCTGCTGCTGCTCAATCTGGTCCAGAGGGCATAGAGCATAGAGGACAGTTGCAATTGCAACAACAGGCACTACTTCAGCGAATATAACACCAAAGAGAGTTGGAGTTGCAACAGCAAAGACTCTTGGAGCAGCAGCAGCTAGCACAACAGCGACAAGAGTTGGAGCAGTGGAGACTATTTGAGCTTCAATTGTTAGCACAAGGTCAACAAGAATTGGAGCAGCAGAGACAACAGTTGGAGCAGCAAAGGTTAATGGAGCAGGAGCAGCAGGTAGCAATACAAGAGCAGGAGGAAATCCATCAGTCTCAGCATGAAAATGCATTGAATCAAATGCGTCAGCTTTCACAAGCTTTGAACGAGGAGGCTTTACATGAATATAGTCAATGCTCTGCAGAACAATATGAGCAAGACCAGCGGAGACAGAGAGAACAAGATGCTAGATCTCCATCTCCACCCCCACCCCCTAGGCAAGGACCTAGACAAGGACCCAGAAGACCACCACATATACCACCTCCTAATCCTGATCCATCAGATTCCAGTTCCAGTTCCAGTGATGATCACAATGCACAGCCACCATATCACATTCCACCTGGTGGTAGGAGATATACAGAGCCAATTGAACTGCACTCTCTTGGGCCCATGAACATTCAATGTTCTCATTGCCAAGCTCTGCATTTCATTTTGGAAAAGCTCTCCAATTCAGGTGTTCGAAATCCAAAATTTGGAATGTGTTGTCTTCAAGGTCAGGTTGATCTGCCTCGCATACAAGATTGGCCACGTGGTCTGCAGGAGTTATTTGATGATCCTCGGGATACCAAAGATTTTAAGAAGAAGATTTGTCAATACAACAATACTTTAGCTTTTACCTCTGTTGGCACAAACATGGACAATGCTGCTATTCAAGGTTCTGGGCCAGCATCATTTTGTATTCATGGTGCACTACACCACTAGTAGAGCCATCCTATGCCCAGCTATACATTTATGATCCAGAGGAGGCCACAAACAGACAGGTTCAACACAACCCTCAGCTTGATGGTGCTATTTTGCTGGATCTTCATACCACTCTTAGGAAATTCATCCTTATGCACCTCTCTCTATAAGCAGGCCTATGAAATTATGAGAGTGAGTATACATACTTTATGCACAACAAATCTATTAAAATAATATTACACAGGCCAAACCTCCCAACGAGCATACTGATGTTCACATGTCTCTTCATTTGCAACAGGCTGCTGACGGCCAAAGATATAATCTACCTACTGTGGAGGAAATTGCTGCAATTGTTCCAGGAGATGGTTCTGAGGATGTAAAGATGGATCGTGACATTGTCGTATGCTTGCAAGGTGGTGGTCTACACTGAATTAGCAATCTCCATCCATCCTATCTTTCACTACACTATGTGCTCTTTTTTCCACATGGAGAAGAGGGTTGGCATCTGGATATGCCCTTGCAGCAGCGCAATGAAAATGCAGCACACCATTCCAAAAAGGTTACACAACTCCTTTGGTATGCCTATCGACTTCATGTACGCCCATCCGAGATAGAGCCACAAAATCTCTTCAAAGGAGGAAGGCTCTTCCAACAATTTACCTGTGATGGCTGGGCATCCATTAAACAGTGCAATCTTACTTGGGCTGCTAAAAATCAAAGGAAACTCAGAGCCGACCTATACCAAGGATTACAAGATCGCATGCGTCAGGATGGTGGTGTAGGCCAAAACTTTGGTCGTGTCATCCTTCCTTCCACTCACAAGGGTGGGCCTTGCTATATGCAGCAATTGCTTCAAGACTCTTTGGCCATTTGTCGAGAATTCAGAAAGCCTGACTTATTTCTCACAATGACTGCCAATGGGAAGCTGGCCTGAAATTTCTCAAAATCTACTTCCTGGTGTGTATATTATATCCCAAAAATTATCCACAAAACTAAATGTTCATCATAGTCTAGGTCAAACAGCTGTAGATCGGCCTGATTTGGTTGCACATGTCTTCCATGGCAAGCAACAAGCTTTGCTGAAGAAGATCCATGATGGATACTTTGGACAAGTTGCTAGATTTGTGTATACCATTGAGTATTAAAAGCGTGGACTTCCTCATATGCATCTCTTGATTTTCTTGGAGCAGCAAGACAAGATTACCACTGTCCAGCAAATTGATGCCATTATCTCTGCACAAATTCCAGATCTCCAGATCTATCCCCAGCTTCACTCTGCTGTTTCCAAGTGCATGCTTCACAGCCCTTGCTCTCCTCATAGATGTTTGGAAAACAATGTCTGCAAAAAGCGTTATCCCAAGACCTTTACAGATCAGACCATCATTAAGGAGGATGGATACCCTGATTATGCTTGCCCTAACAATGGCAGAACCATCCAGAAGCGTCAGGATGTCTTTGACAACAAAGTTGTAGTTCCTCATCCAAGAGAACTATTGATGCAATTTGACTGTCATATCAATCTGGAGGTCTGTGGATCTATCAAGGCTGTCAAGTACATCCAAAAATATATCTACAAGGGTCCAGATCATGCCACTGTTCTCACAGAAGGTGAGGATGAAATACGCTCTTATCTGGATGCCAGATATATTTCATCTACCCAAGCTTGCCACAATATCTTTGAATTTCCCATGCACAGGGAGTGGCCAGCTGTCTATCGTCTATCTGTCCATCTTTCTGGTCAACAGTCTGTGATTTTCCAAGCAGAAGACAAGGTTGAAAATGTACTCAACAATGTCAAGGACACCAAACTACTTGGATGGTTTAAAGCAAATCAAGATCCTGGCCTTATTGAAGCTGGAGCTCATGATCATCTATATCAAGACTTTCCAAAGCACTTTGTTTGGAACAAGAGCCGAGCTATTTGGACAGTTCATCAAAGATATAAAGCCATAGGACGCATGTACTCTGTTCCTGTCACAGCTGGTGAAGCATTTTATTTGCAGCTTTTGTTTACTGTGATTAAAGGTAAGATTGATCATCATTATGATTATATAATGAGGCACAATTTCATATCTTATCAATAGGTGCCACACCATATGAATCCCTTCGAACTGTCAATGGTCATTTGCATGAAAACTTCAAAGAGGCCTGTCATGCACGTGGTCTTTTACAGAATGATAGAGAATGGCTTTTGTCTCTGGAAGAAGCTGCAAACTTCAAGACAGGCACTCAGCTACGTCATCTGTTTGTTGTAAACAAACCTATGACTATGGATTATACCTGTTAGATGAAGATCTCAGGAGATATGGCAAAAGCTTACAGGACTTCCCTACTATGCCTAGACCACAACACAATTGGGGTCGTTATAGAGGAAACCAGCTTATTTTTGAGCAAAGGAACTACAATAGAGAGGAACAGCAGGAATATGTGGACAGAGGGCTTTCCACTCTCAATGCTCAGCAGACCACTCTTTATGATGCTGTTATGAACAGTGTTATCAACTCACAGGGAGCTTCTTTCTTCCTTCACAGTGGTGGTGGATGTGGAAAAACATATCTGGCCAAACTCATTGCTGCTGGTGTTCGTGCAAAAGACAAGATTGACCTTTGCGTGGCCTCTACTGGTCTTGCAGGTCTTCTTCTTCCCGGTGGTTGTACTGCTCATTCACACTTCAAAATCCCTATTCTCTGTCATGAACAAAGTACATGCAACATCAAAAAAGATGACGCAATCCATGAGCTTCTCAAAGACACCTCTCTTATCATTTGGGATGAAGCTGTTTCTCAGCATTATTTCATTGTCGAAGCTGTGGATTGCACTCCTTGAGACTTGCTAAATCAACCTGATCATCCATTCGGAGAAATTACCATTACCATTCTGTTTGGTGGAGACTTTAGGCAAACTCTTCCTGTTATCCTACATGGCTCAAGAGAACAAATTGTTCCAGCCACTCTCACCCACTCCAATCTTTGGGCAAGGATGATCATTCACTATCTTCATCAAAATATGCGTCTAGGTCAAGATCCAGAATCTGGTGGATGGGCACACCAACTCCTACAGATAGACATAACAGATGGAGATGTAATGCTTCCTGAACACATGCGTTGTGGCGACACCATGGCATCCCTTATAAATTCCCTGTACTCTCAGCTTCTTGCCCAGGACCAGCATCTTCCTGATCAATATTTTCTGGATTGCACTATTCTCACCCCGAGAAATGAACAAGTCCATGAAATCAATGCCACTATTCTAGACTCTGTTGCACCTCAGGAAAAGATTACATATCTCAGTGCAGACTCTGTGGTTGAGCGGGATTATGAATACATCCAACCAGAAGTTCTCAATACATTCAGTCCCTCTGGATTTCCCCTTCACAAGCTGGAGCTTAAAGTTGGTGCACCACTCATGCTTCTACGCAATCTGGATCCCATGAAAGGCCTCTGCAATGGTACACGCTTGAGACTCCTTAGGTCTACTCGCCGCATTCTGGAGTGTAGAGTGTTGGGTGGAGACAATGCCAATAATGTGGTTTTCATTCCTTGCATGGCTCTGGACTCTGGACTTCAAGATTTCCCTATCCCTTTTCGTTGCCTGCAATTTCCTGTTCATCTAGCTTATGCCATGACAATCAACAAGTCACAAGGTCAGACAGTCAAGCATGTTGGGTTAAATTTGAGCTCTTCTGTTTTCTCTCATGGACAACTTTATGTGGCTTTATCACGTTGTACTCATCCAAAATTCTTTTCCCCCATGGTCAACAAAATACCAAAGTTACAAATGTAGTTTGGACTGAAGTGTTTAGAAATTTGGACATTTGATACATCATGGACATTTTTTGGTTTAATATACTCATGTTACTCAATTACTAGATGTCATATAAAACTAGGATTAGCAT
>JBBPSJ010000318.1:0-22201 GCA_038093535.1 Boletus reticulatus
ACGACATAGTGCTACATTGTTATTATTGCATGATTGTCTTCCCCCAAGTACTTAGCACTACATTGTAATGCTGATAGTGATATATCACTACATAGACCTAACAAATACAAGCAATGTAATAGCTCTTATACCACATAGTCCAATGTGTCCAACAGAAAGCAGAGCAATCACACAACATAGCATAACACTCCAACTCAGGTATATTCTCAACAGCCATCACTGTCAAGCACATCAGGAATCACATTCTAGTAGTACATATCAGCATCAGCATCAGAAACCGAACCCTCAGCCACTTTCTCGTCCTCAATCTCCTCACCCTCAAGTTCCTCGTTCCCACCCTCATCCTCATCCTCATCCTCATCCTCATCCTCATCCTCATCCTGATCTTCTTCAGCACTGTGAACATCACCTTCATTTACCTCCTCTGAATCATCTATGTTGAAGTCATCCGTCAGGTCTGCTACTGAAACCTCCTGCATGCTGTCCACCAGGTCTGCTACTGGAGTCTCCTCCATGCCGTTGGCCTGCTGATACTCTCGAATGGCATTCTTGAAAGCTGTATTTGGGATGGCCTTCTTCTCCTTTTTCACGGTATTCATTGTCAGGCCCGCATGAGCACTAGCGTCAAGCATATGATCAGTACTAGAGGGTCATGGTAATCACTAGTACATACCGTCCATTGTCAAAGACACACTTCAATATCACTGACAACAATTTGTATCCGGATGTTGCCTTGTCGAACTCATCTAAAGCTTTGTCATGGCCAACATATGCATTAACATACTCTTCTTCTGTGAATGCAATAGTTTGGCGCACTCCCGTAGCCTACTCGTCAATAGCACATTTAATCTATGTTATTGTTACTAGTGGAAAAGAAAATTTGATCCAAATGGGCTTACCGCTGTCAGAGTGAGCGCGAAAGCGGGACGAGGGAATGGTGAGTAATACTTGGTCCAGCGAGGTCCATCATCATTCCCGTTCTTGAATAGGACTTCATTGATCACTTGTTGGATTGCGGGGTTAGCATAGATTCCTGTGTGTTCATCGATACAAGAACCTCAGGTCTTAATAATCTCTGAGTCAGTGGGCATAGCATTGATATTAAAATTTGAATGCTTACACAGTAGATGAATGCTGATTCAGTCTTAAGCTCAGCGGAGAGAGCCTGATTCTTTAGGAGTACTGCTTCATCTTGACCACTCTCGAAACCGTAAGTTGTCTTGACGATGCTGCGTGCCCTCGACTTGAACTGTGATTGAATGTGGGAGGTTCTTGCAGTAACCTACCATGACATCATGTCAATGAGAGAAGTCGGAAGTAAAACAACTTACGAGTTTCATTAGACTAGTGGTATGATCCTTGTCCAGTGTGTGGTGCATGCAGGCAATCTTCCATGCCGATACCGCCCACTGCTCTCCTTGGACTGCGGATGGGTAGGGGTTTTGGGTAAGTAGGGTAGAACAGTAGACTTGAATAGCTGTCTGGAGAATGGTGTGTGTCTCCATATCATAGTCGGCTGCCTTGGGTCGACCTCTCATACCCACAGCAGATGTCTCGGTCAGAGCGGGAGTGTTTGTAGATGTTCTGGGTGCCTGACTCAGAGTGGGGAGGTCCTCAAGCGAGCCTTCCGGCTTCACTGTAAGTGGATCCTCGCATACCCCATCATCATTGCCAGGTTCATGACATATGTGCTTCCTTGGGGTTTGGTGGATGGAGGCAGTACTAGTACTGCTAGCATTGCATGGCTCGGTATCGTCACCCTCGAGTGAGGCAATGTCATCACTAGATAAATTTAAGTAGATTGTTGTAATGAAAAGAGAAAGAGAAACTTACTTGAAAACAACTGCTGCCTGACATTTAAGTCCTCTTTTTGCAGTAGCATTTTTTACGCTGTCCACAAGGGCATTGTGCTCACTAGATAATATTAGGCCGGTTAGAATGCAAAGAGAAAGCAAAACTCACTCGATCAAAACTGTTGCTTGACGTTCAAGTACCTTTTTTGGGGCAGCACTTTTCAGCTTCTGTACGGTGGCTAGCTGGCCTGGAGTGAGGGCACATGTACGTGCTGGAATTATGCCAGTAGCCTGAAGATAGTGAGCCAGGAGATTTTCTCTCAACAGTGGAGACATGCCTTTGAGTTTCCTAGGCCCATGCCGAGCAGCGAAGGCTTAAGAGTCACAGCCATACAGGACATGGCTGGTGTGCGTACTGCCAGCGGTACATTTCCCTTGCGGGCAATCAGCTGTGTGGCTAAATTTGCCCAAGTGTTGGTGCTGGTGCTATGCACTGGTCTGGAGGCAAACTAGTTGGCTAGTAGTTAGACCACAAACGACTCCAGAGAAAGGCAAAAAAAAATTACAGCAACATCTGGTGCCAGCGGGAGAGTAGTAGTTGTCAAGTTCGTGACTGCTGTATTGCTGCGAGCCTTCTTTGCAGAAGATTTGGTTGGCACGTCCTGCTGTGCTGCCTTACTAGCTTGGTTTCGCTTCAGCGTCAGTTCCTCACGACGCTTGGCCTTCGTGAGAGCATGCTGCTCAGATACCTGCTTGTTCTGTTCGTGTTCTTCTGTAGGGAAGAGGTAAGTAATACTCTTGAACTCTGAGACCTAAGGCTTTGAATTGCTCACCTAACATGACTTGTACTTTTTCGCTGGGACGCCGGATGCGACCACGGCTAGAGTCAGTGGTAGACTGGGTGCATGGTTGCTTGTCTGAAGCCTGAGACATACAGTGACTCCAAAAACCCTTTCCATACTAACCTGGATGGTGGTGCGCAAAGCGCACCACCAAGCACTGTGGGAATCCTGCTTAGCTTTGGTGAGGTCATAAATAGTACATACTCTTGGCTACAGAAATGCACCCTAGGTCATGTGATTTGGGTCACACACCATTGAGATATGGCCATTTTGAAAGTATAATGTCATGGAAAGGGTTGTTTCACTTTTCAATTGATAGCTAGGATCTCAGTCAAATCATAGATTGTTTGTTGTTATTTGTGTATACAAGCAAGGATATACATCTAAATAACATGTCTGAGATTGAAAGAGTCCACACACATGGCAATTTCCAACTACTACCATGATTAGATCCCTCCTCTTACCCAAAAAACCATTATCCTTTCCATGCTTGATGCTGGCCACTCTAGTGAATCTAGTGCCAGGGAAACTGGTGTCAACCCTTCTGCCACATGAATACCTCATTTGAGGAAGCTTTTTACCATTCCCAAAACTGTTGGGGGTCATCCTTCCCAGCTTTTCCCTTCCAGGATTCAATATGATCAGCATATTATTGCCTCTAGCAAGGCTAACAATGCTGTGCAAGTGACCAAAACAATTACCAATCTCAAGAGTATACCCTTCTCTTCCAAGACAGTTTGTTTCCACTTGAAGAAATCCAGTATGGGGGCTGTGATCAAGTCCAAATGCTCTAGTCTCTTTACTAGACATTACAAGATTTGCTTGGAATTTTCTTATGCCAAGAAGGATTGGACTATAGACCATTGGAGGAAGGTCCAATGAGACCAATATCAATTGCCTATGGTCAGATGGGCATAAAGGGATATGAAAAAGAGGCTTAGTGATAGGGTAGTGCAAGAGATGCTTTAGTATGGTGGAGGTTTCTTGATGTTATGGGGATGTATGTCTTGGGAATGCCTTGGCTATGCTGCTAGCCATGATGGTAGGGTGAATGGCTATAATTTCCTTCATATTCTGCAGGATGAACAAATGAATACCCTTGAGTATTATGGTCTAAAGCCTCCTAACATGATCTCTCTACAAGACAATGACCCCATGAATACTTGTAAAAAGGTGAAGAAGTGGCTTGAACAGGAGGATTTCATGATTATAAGGTGGCCTGATATGAATCCTATCAAGGATCTCTGGGGATTCCTTAAAAAAATGCTTGGAGAGCATAAAAGCCCTCCTAATGGTGTTTGTGGATTATGGGAAAAAGTGAGAGAGAATGTCCATGGAGAAGTGTCAGAAATTGATTGAAAGCATGTCTAGAAGGGTTCAGGCAGTGCTTGGAGCAAAATAGGCCATACCATGTATGAATAATACTTAAATAATCCTATAAATTGAAAAGTGAAAAAACCCTTTCCATGACATTACACTTTCAAAATGGCCACATCTCAATGGTGTGTCACCCAAATCACATGACCTAGGGTGCATTTCTGTAGCCAAGAGTATGTACTATTTATGACCTCACCAAAGCTAAGCAGGATTCCCACAGTGCTTGGTGGTGCGCTTTGCGCACCACCATCCAGGTTAGTATGGAAAGGGTTTTTGAAGTCACTGTAGTTCTGCAATTAAAAATTTGACAGTTTGAAAATGGGAGCAGGGAAAAGGTTAAGTTCACACAGAAAATGGGTTGTGCGTTGTCGGAGAGTATGCAGGCAGTGAGGTGTTATATACCTGGTGGCTTGAATTAGTAGCATCACTTTGATTAGCGATGCAGGTGGTGACACGTTAAATGCCTGCGAGGACCAGAATGGATTAGATTGACTCAAAAAAAAAAGGGTACAAACTAGATTTGAGGGTCGAACAGTCACCTTATTTGCATCTCTTCAACATGCCACGCATTGCATCTATCAGGACCCGGGGGGCACATACGTGCAGCCAGTGTGGCCAAGGCTTTCCTACACCCAGCGGAGTGCGCTGACACATTGCTCATTCAGCTCGCTGCCGTGCAGGGATTGAGGCTAATAATCCAGGTCAAAGAGTCCCAACACACCATGACAAAAATGATGACAACATACCTGGATCTGGAGAGGATGTCGAGGGACCAGACCTGGCTTCTGAGCATCAACTGGTTGAGACAGACACTGGAGAAGATAGGCAGGTTAATCCAGATGCCGAAGAAGAACCCGACAGCAAAAAAGCTTACTTTTCACAACATGCCATGGAGTTCACTGAGCATCCAGTGGGCGCAGTCTTCGACGACACTAAAACATCCTTCCAAGTGATGCAGGACATTCAAGAGGCTGCTGGACAGGGTACCTATGCTCCATTCGCAGATGCGGAAGAATGGGAGTTGGCTGAATGGTTGATGAAGAACGTTAATCAGCAGGGTATGGAGGACTTTCTGAAATTACCAATTGTAGGTGAATGTACTTGATATGATGCTCCGAGTCACTCACCATTGGCACTGTGACCAGACACTTAATTGGACACAGCCTAGTTATCGCAGCAAGTACCTCTTCATGAAAGTGATTGACCAACTGCCTACAGGTCCAGAATGGTCTTGTGAGCTGATACGAGTTCATGGAGATGCCGACCTTGATGAGCCAATGGGAAATGTTGAAGCAAATGGTGAGGATGATGCCGAGGAGCTGGAGCTTTGGTTGCGGGACCCAGTTGCCTGTGTTCGAGAGTTGATCAGTAACCCCACCTTCAAAGGTGATCTAGCATACGCACCTGAGAAAGTTTACATCAATCCACAAGGGCAAACTTGACGGTATGATGAAATGTGGACTGGTGATTGGTGGTGGGAGACACAAGTGAGTCACAGATATGATGGTGGCCAAAACATACCTCACACATTGTCCAGTGTCGCTTGCCAGCTGGCGCAACAATTGTGCCTCTGATCCTGGCATCCGATAAGGTGGAGCTATCGCAATTCAAAGGTGATAAGAGTGCATGGCCTGTCTACCTAAGCATCGGGAACATCTCTAAGCAAACTCGTCATCAGCCCACAAGTCATGCTTCAATATTGCTGGGTTACTTACCTGTATCCAAGCTGCATTCCTTTGAGGACAATTCCCTCGCCGGTTATCGACTCTTTCACTACTGCATGAAGAAGATACTTCAGCCTCTTGTTGTGGCGGGTCAGGAAGGGGTCAAGATGGTTTGTGTGGATGGACAAGTTCAGTTAGTCTTCCCAATACTTGCAGCCTACGTTGCCGATCACCCAGAGCAGTGTCTCATTGTGTGTTGCACAGAGAACAGGTGCCCCAAGTGCCTGGTGCACGTTGATCAATGAGGCAAACATGTTGAATGTCTGCATCGCAATCAAGCACAAACAACAAACATCCTACACACACAAGCCACTGGCCAGTATCCACCCAAATTCATCGCCCATGGCCTTCGCGCCGTCTTCTCACCGTTCTGGTCAGATCTTCCCCATACCGACATCTTCGCATGCATCTCCTCCGACGTTCTACACCAGCTCCTTCAAGGCCTCCTCAAGGACTACGTGAAAAAGTGGTGTACAGATATTGCTGGGAAGCCAAACTTTGATGCCTGCTTTCATGCTATGCCCTACTTCCCGGGGCTGCATCACTGGAAGCAAGGCATTTCAAAAGTTAGGCAGTGGATTGGAAGCGACCACAAGCAGCTCCAATGTGTATTTGCGACAGCCCTCGTTGGGGCGATCCTGCACCAAGAAGTTATCAAGGCCAGTTGTGCTCTCATTGATTTCATCCACATCGCTCAGTTCCAATCTCAAACGGATGATACTATTCTTGCTCTACAATGTGCCCTCATCAACTTCCATCGTTACAAGGATATTTTCATCGAGCTCAGATGTCGCGAACACTTCAATATACCCAAGCTTCATTCGCTGACTCACTATGTCAGCACAATCAAGAACTTCGGCAGCCTTGACAGTGTCAATACGGAGCACTCAGAACGGTTACATATTGACTACGCCAAAAAAGTGTATGCAAAGAGTAACCACAAGGACTATACCATTCAGATGACGAAGTGGCTTCAGCGCCAAGAGGCAGTTATTTGGTTCCGTTCATTCCTGAACTGGCGCCATCACAATGCCCATGATGACATGGACGATGATCCTGATGCCAGCCCGCTAGATGCTTTCCTAACAGGTCCTTGGTATCGCATTGCAAAGCAGCCTCATGTTGCCAAGAAAACCATCAAGTACTTGATCAAGCAGCATGGCACAGTTGGGTTCGTTGAAGCCCTGAAAGCCTTCGTCGATACACTACCCCATGGCCATCAATTCTTTGAGCTGAATATTTATGATCGCTTCGACTGTTTCAGCAACATCGTGATTACCTTGCGGCCTCATGAACATGTATCAAATGATAGCTCTGCAAGGATTTGGTGCCATCCACACCATCTCAATGGACCATGCAAGCCTCCGACTCCAGCACGGTTTGATACTGTGTTGGTACTGGTTGATGAAGAAGAACATGTTCGCGCTGGTGGTTCCATGGCAAGTCCTTTCCACCTTGTTCTATTAAATTGTCTAATCTACCAACAGGACTGCACGTGGCCGAGATTCATGCAATATTCACACTCCCTCCTCATCTAGGGAATTTCCATGAACCTGTGGCATATGTCCACTGGTTCAAGCCATTCAGCCACATTGACAACACTATTTGGATGTTCTGAATTTCGCGCTCAACACGAAACCGTCGGCTGAATGCAGGTATTATCCCAGTGTCGCAACTAATTCAACCTTGTCATTTAGTGCCCAAGTTTCCGAGTGGGGCTGTCGATCCACTGTGGATTCGCCATCATACTGTCCCACCTGCTGATACATTTTATTTGAACTGCTACATTAACCTCTGCACCTTTGAGCAATACAGGCAACACGAGGCATAGAGTCTCACGGCGGTGGCGGGGTGCGGGTGGGCGGGTGGGCAGTACGTGTTTTATTGTATCATTGACAACGAGACTAACTGTTCCAGTCACTGGCAGTATTCTTCTCCCTATTTCCACGACACCATTCTTATTGTAGCTGAGCATGAAAACTACTATAGTTGTCCGCTGTAGCACACCTGTAGCAAAATAGAGTCATTGTATGTTGGCGCACTGGCTCCATTGTTGATGTTGCCACCATAGAAGTAAGCTTTGAGGCTGTTGCTGATGTAGGTAAACAGCTATGGCATTGTTGACTACAGATTACTACATGTATGATAGAGTGGTACTAGGGTGCAACTACCATAAACCTTTTTTGCAGATGAATGCTGTATGGGTGAAGCAGTTCCTCTAGCACTTTGCCATTTAGTAATGCAAGCAACTTTTGCACTGCCATCTGAAATTGCTATGAGTAACATGAGGCTCAGAGGATAACGAGCTACAAAGTCAATGATGCTCATGGAGCAGAGGATCCGATAGTCCTGAGATGATTCACATGCCATGATCTGCAACCACGTCAGAAAGGGGCATGATGGTGATGGATGCTTGTCTGTCAGGCTCGCCATCCCTGAGAAACCACAAAGTAGTCAAATGTCCTGGAATCCACACAATGACAGGCTCATTGGTATGTGGGTTACACAGTACATTGCTATGATCTTTCATTGGGGAATAGCTACCCCAAGCGTACGTCAGCAGAATTTTTCTGAGAGCGTATACATTTGCTTGGTCGTTTGCGTACTGGGCAATAGTCTGTATCCACCTGAACGAAGTATGAGGGATAAAAAGTGTGAAAATTAATAATATAACAAACTTTTGAAGTGGTTCATCATAATGACCAACATACTTATTGTCTACATGAATGGAACATGCTTTCGGAATCACATTCCTCAGGCTATGCTTGAGCGAAACATTGGTTTTCCTCGAGCCACTGGTCGGCGCTGTCACCTCCTTTTGTTTACCTTTTGAAGAAGGGGTGATAATCTGATCATCATCATTAACGTCTTGCGGAAACTGTGGTGGGTTGGTGGCCGGTTCATCTCCTTGATAGATACTGGGGTTCAGTAAGAGAGATGGGGAGCGTGTATCAGTAGATGCATGATAGATTGCATGTGATCTTACTGCGTTCTTTTGGAGGAGGTGGCTTTTGCACCCTCCTTATCTTCAAGTTCATGTTTCTGCATGATGACTGGGTGTGATGTGGAGAGAGTCTGAAGCTAAACAGCCCCTAACAGTGTTTATAATGTGTCCCTCAGCATAGGAGTTTCAGAATTCACTGGAGTATGATAAATAACACAGAAAATGATACATAGAGCGTGAGATGGTGAGCAGCACGTAAAGTGAAATAGAGAAATGTATGATGTTAAGAACCGTCAGTCTGGAACTCATGTTTTTTAATGGCTCGAGGTTGAATCTTGGAATCTAAGCGTAACTTGCATTTTCCCTACATAGATTTGACGATTGAGAGCAGAGTATGTGGTAGAGGGGGTCCACTTACAGTGAGAACGTCAGTGTCAGAAGAATTGAGTGAGAGGCAAATAATATGCTTGACTGATAAGAAAAATTTTAGGTGTCTGTGAGAAGATGCACTGGTGTTGATGAACAGAACAGGCTCTACTTCAGCTTCGACAAAATCACCATTATTGACCTGAAGAGGGTGGAGCTTTGAGAGTTTATTATCGTTTTCGATGGAGAAGATAGGGAGAGGTGGCGTGACTGTCCAGGATTCATCCAGTCCTATCACTGCATTGTGTCACTCGTTCGTGTTACGTTTCTCCGCATCGTTGTCTTTATGTTTCTGAGTGAAAAGGTAAGCGAATGTCAGTTCACAATGGTAATTAGTACAAATCTTCATAAATACGTGATGCTCAAGCCGCAATTTTCCAGAGAAAGTATGATGATTGTTAGCCCAGATTGAACGGCTTGCAAGCATGGATATTGCATTGAGCACGTTAAGCTGTGCCTGCCAAGCCTCTGCACATTTTCCTCCACTCAACATGAGGGTGTGGAAAGTGTGATTTGCTGTATGCACATTACTAAAAATACGGATCACAGGCCTTATAATTAGTAGAGGTATTGAGCTACATACCCATCCCAATCGCCATATTCCTGAAGGCGAGCATCATGCACGAAACCGTGTAGTTTGATACCGACAGTCCAAAGTTCTTGTTGCTCTGCATTGGAAGGAATGTAGACGATAGTCTTCACCCGTTGCTTATCATGGATGTTAGGGTCATCGACGACGCTGATGATGTTCAATAAAGGCTCGATGGTGGGCAGAAGATTAGGAGATTCTTTCTGGGTTTCTGCCTCTTTGTATGAATGTATGATGTTGGTGAGTGTGGGAGGCCACTTTGAATAAGTAGGAAGTGAATTGGCATCAGCCAAGTAGGACATAGTGGGAATGTGGAAGAAGACAATGTTGTCGATGTGGAGGATGAAATGATAGGGGAAGTCTAGGGAGCATGACCTTGACTTTGTGGCGCATGGTGGCATGAAGGGGCTAATGCATGTGTAGCATCAAAGGTCTTCTTTGTCTGAACATCAATGGAGCGTAGGCAGGCTAATTCGTTTCACAGGTCTTCAGGTAGGCAACCATTGATTTTAGGTGATGGAAACCATCGTAAGATGCCAAGGTTTGACAGTTGTTTTGCTCTTGATAGCATGACATACAAATTTTGAATGCCCTTTGCGCTTGCGAGGTCAACAATCACTTTTTCCATAGTGCTTCCCTGAACCTTGTAGTCAGTGAATGCCCACGCTGGAATGAGAGGAAGTTGTTTCCGCAATACGGAAAATGAATGAGCATGTGTGCCTCGACTATGATACTTAAGCACTGATGAAACAGGAAAAATAGGAACGATGGATGGAGGGGCATTGGGAGCATGTAAAGATGAAGTTGATATCTCCACATACACACAGACTGCCTCTCGGAAGCACACGGTCTTGTTGCCAACAAGTTCGTGGTGTTCACGATACAATACATCTTGAAGAATGCCTTGCGAACCGTTCATGACTTTATGGGTGATTGATAAATTTTCAGTAATCATGATTGGCATTCCAGGGATTAAAGGTAATCGTCCTAGGGATTCTTTGCCATTGGTCGAGGGAATGCGAGAAAGATGCTCACGATCTTCTGCACAAACCTTTTTTTTATTCACCTTGTCGTTAGCATAAAACATGTAAAACAGTTGTTTGCGTACATTAGCAAACTCTCTTGCCCTCAGTTCGTTGAAGCGGTTCTGTTGAGATTGTTGACTGAAAACAACAGGCGACGACTTAAGACGCGCAAAAGATTGCTTGTCTCATATAGCCATTACATCCATGACACGCTCCTTCAGTTTCTGATAATCAGTCAGGGACGCCTCGCCCATTCGAATGTGATTGAGCATCTCCACAAAGTCACTGTCGTTTGCAGCACATTGATTCTTCTTTAGTTCCACAACATGCGTCAATTGATGCCAAATGCTAGCTGCGAATAACACAAATTGTCCTTTTCCTGTGGACTTGATATTCGTGGTGACATGCTTGACAAGCGAATGTGAGTATAACGCAGAATAATTCACCAGTTGTAGTTGTCCCAAATCACCTCCGAAAATAATGTTGACCCCCCCCAAACGGTTCGTCAGATTGTTCACCAAGTCCCAATTTTGCAAGTGAAATTCTGTCAGACACACGGCCTAATGTTTCAGCAGAAACCATCGAAATTTCGTCCAAGATCAAATAACGAATGTTTCTCCATATCGACTGCAGCTCATCTTCCTTAATCGCATATTTTCCTGGTGGCAAGAACGTGAGTGCATGTATCATATAATCATCAATAAGAATCGCTGCACTTCCTGTCAGGGCACTTAGCAAAAGCTGTTCAGATGCACTGCAACGTGCGAAGAAAGCGATGATTGCCTTGATTACATGGCTCTTGCCTGATCCTCCAATTCCAGTGAGAAACATACGCAGTTGCTCTGTCAATCCAAGTGCAAAATGTTCCGCAACAATGGTGAATGCACGAGACTAATCTTCATTCGCAGTGAGGTTAAACTCATCCCGAACTTCTTCAATCAGTGATTTCTTTTCATCCCAGGTTAAGTCCTTATATGGAACGAAAGTATATTGCACACTGCACCTGTCATTGATCTGCTCAACCCTGATTTCAGGTTCATTATCATTAGTGCGAATACGCTTTCGAGCCATTCCTTCAGAGTGAGTGTCAATCCGAGGTCGTTTGTTTTTTCGTTTCTTACGCATGAATGCAGCTTGAGCTTTAGTATCACCAGAGTTAACAGCATCAACCAATATTGTCTGCCCATCGTTCTGAGGGTTCATTTGCATAGTCCATCAGTTAAGTTTAAATGTGTCACAAGTCCATCAATCTGATGCTCTTCATCACTTAAAAGCAAGTTCTCGGAATCAAGATGTTCCTCAGATTCAGAAATATCGGATGACAGTGACGAATTAATACTAGGATCTTCTTCAAGACATTGACTAAGTAATTCGGACTCAGATACTGCAGCTTCAGTCGATGGTAATTCATTCTGTTTGATAGCCGGCATGTGGAACTGATGTTTAGCATCTGCACATTCATGTTCGATAGAAATGTTGTCAATCAACTGTGCAATTCCTGGCGGGAAGATAGAGTGTTGCAATGCATCCGATCAAGTTTCATCAATTAGTCGTAAGTCAGAAAATGACCGCCATGGTTTAAACAGTAGAAGGATAGCACGACAATAAGCTTCCTCATCCGCTTCACGCTGAGGAACATTCCGCCCAAGCAAGACCGGGATTATACCTGTCGTGCATAACTGAATTTCGTGCGTATTGTACAACAGATGGTCCACACTAGCAAACTGACCACACACGCTACCCTTCCGTTTGAACTAATGTTCAGGTGGTGCAGCATCTTCAATCTTGTGATCTACGGAGGGCACATCTTCTGGATTCTCATGAGACGAAGAGGCAAGTGAAACATTATTACCACACTTCTTAACAATGTTAGTCCATTCACAGAACTCCCAAAGACACATGTCTTCGAAAGGGTGGGCCAATGGTCTGAACATGTAATGTACAGTATCGTCCACCACAGATAAGTTATCATCAACCGATGAGAGAACAACAGTGTCATCTTCCACACAAGCATCATCGTCATTGTTATGTGAGGCAGATGGCTGACGTTGACGCTTGAAGTCAAGCAGGCCAGCAAGAAAGTGATGAAACTTAACAGTACGAAATGAATGGCTTGTGTAGTAATCACCACCACTGACAAGATGACTCATAATCTGCTGATGAGATATCTCACGATGACCCATTAAAGCGTTGACACACTTCGTCATACACAATTTTGAAGGGGACTGTATGTCATGACCAGGTTCCATGCAATATTTTGCAATCACAGCCTGTAAAGCAGGCAATGCAGCATATGCTGAACCTTAAGTTCTCCTTTCGTAATGTAATCGCTAACATAATATACCAATGCCTTCGCAGCTGGACCAGAGCCAATATATTTAATGTCGATGTTACTTTGCAACAGAAACAGCACAACGTCATTGTAGTTATTAATTTGTGGATGCAAACATTGCAATAAAATAGACCCAGTGTCTGGATCAGTTGTAGTGACAGCTCTGGTAGAACCGTCGATGCGCATTCGACAATTATTATCACCTCGTTCTTCACCCACTTTAATGTATTTAAAGCATGTCTCATTGTGTTCATGCCAATTGCATTCAACCGCGAGTCGCGACACCAACTCGCAGAATTCCGAAGCAAACGACAAATCATCCATATCATTGATCTGAGGCAGACGTTGTACACATACATATGTACTCTGTATCAACACAGTGACGAGGTTTTAGTGCATTCTCTTTTGAGTATTCAATCTTAGGTTGCGTCATTCCAGGCAACTCACATTTAATCATGTCTTCTAACCAGGCGAACAACTGTTCTCGAAAATGAACACCAATATCCATGCGATCACGCAAACGCTGAGGATTTGGGATTTCCGCTTAACCATAATAGCAAATGACAATGTAGTGAACCCCTGCCTTGCGCTTCGACCACCCCATAATAAGCTTTGCATGTACTGAAAAGTCCTGCCCCTCTCCCATAATGAACAATGTGTAACGCACAGCGTAGACTTGTCGTAGCGTGCTGCGATACGGGTCGAAGAATAAGCGAGGTAGCGAGGAGTTCAACTCAAGGACGAGTGCCGAGCTTCGAGACGATACGAAGCCTAAGCGGGTCTCTCCTATTCTAGGTATCCTAAGGACTCACTAGAACTCGGAGGTGGTGAGGCAAGATCAACGCTGATATTGCGTAGAACTAGCTTAGGGAAAATACAGGGAGAGACGACGACTATATATACGGTAGGCCCCTAATCTAGATGAAGGATATAAAAGGGATGCGCAGCATCCGCAGTAAAGCGCAGTTGAATGCGCTGCTATCCGCAGTAAGAGGCTATGAGTGCGCAGCACGAGATAGCGATCTACGAATGTAAAAGGGAAGGCTATGCCACTGCCTTACGAAGTCTGAATAAGGTGACAGTGGCGGAGATGGAACGGAAGTCCTAATATGGTATGGGCGGGGCGCCGTGTGAGCCAAAGGAGAAAGAGATCGAGAGAGCGTATCTGGTACATGTGGAGGACGACTCCACTACAAATACAACCGCGTACGGCGAGAGGACGAGTCTGTAGAGAAACGGAAGACGAGGACAAGCAAAAGGACAAGGAAAAAGTGTACCCCCTTCGTAGACCGTAACATTCCATCCCTTGTTAGATGTAAGTAAGTATGCATGATAGTGACTACATTACCATGTTTTCACACCACTCAGTAGCCCCCAATTGAATTCAATTGGTCTGCAATACTCCACAATTGCAAGAATTCTTGTACTCAGAATTTCATAGCTGGATGATTATGATAAGAGCGAAACCACTAATGGAAGTGAACTAGCTAAAGTCTTGCTGGATTAACTCAGGACAACTCTGGAGTCCACAGTGAGTAACCATGATGATATCGAAAGAGATAATGAGGGGATACAGGTGTGAAAACACCACACCATGCTAAACAGAAGCTGAGAAGCTGTAGGTTAGTTAGTAAAGTGACTAGTGTAGAAATTGAAGCGAAGTTCAAGAAGTTCCACATGGTGCTACACAAGACTGTTGCACCTTGTGAGATTCTTAGAGACAGCTTATAAATCTACATGGTGTCTGGAAAACCATACATTGTCAAGAGTTATATCTTTGCCATGGCCACTCTTAACATATTAAACCTGCTTCATTCTCTCACACTCATAATAAGCATAGCATGTGCAGGTTCATCATGGGGCCAGGCTGGTGTGATCACACCACTAGCACTTCCTCTCAAATCGACTTGTGGTGCGCACCATGACTGGGATGCTGGATTTTCATGACTGGGCCCAGGGCACTGTGTAGGTAGCTTCAGAAGGAAAGCCACACTGTGTAAGTATATGGGAGATACATTATTGATCTATTGATAGGGTGCAACCTTAACTCATTTACAAAAAGTAGGTAGAATCACATAGCCCTTCTCTGCTAATTGTTCTGCAGTTGTCTAGCCATCATGCACTTGACTGCATCATAACCACTGTACCTACTTCTTAAGGCTACTGTCCTTTTTTTTCCCCTTACTTTTGCTCCTATTGCTGACCAAGCTGTCATCTACTGGCGCTGAGGAATACCCCTATGAGTGGAAGTGTGCCATTTCCCTTCCTTCGTTTGTCAGATCAATATCCCCCTACTGGACAACTGAGGTCTTCATGAAAGGTATGATGAAATTTACTGAGTATTTCAGAGAGGGAGTGGAAATCAACAACAGTAGTGTCCTGGCATACATTTCATCTAGATCTATGAGGCTCACAGCAGAAAATTTCCTTGTCATCATTTGTGAAATGTATGAAGGCATTTATTTGTTCTATTACAGGTTGCACACCAGATTTGTATATTCTTGAGGCTTATCACAAGTACAAGGAAATGGTTTATTTTCAGCTTGGGCTCATAGCCTCTCTGCTAAACCGATCTGGTGCTCTGGTATACTTCAAGGTAAACAAACATAAACCAGTCCATTACTTGTCTCCAGGGGGCTGACTTATCAGCAGGTGATTGGTGCATCTGATGGCACAACAAGCTATGCTCTATGGCCAGAGAGTCTCTGGTTTCGATTTCTATGGAGTATAGAGTGCTATAAATCTGTGGGTCTGAGTCAGATGGTATACCAATACCACATGTCATATAGACCCTCAATTTTGGTTACAATAAGCAAATCCATAGCTGATGTTTTCACAATCTGGTTATAGTCAGGTGATGAGTCTTCAGATGTCCATTTCATCTCAAAGGTGCTTCCCACATGGGACAGCAGAGAAAGGTGAACTCTTCCATGGCTGGGACCTGATAATCTCCATTATGGTCACTTTCTCATGTATTCACATCAATATTGGGATCAATTGTGAGTCCATGGGATAAGCTCTTCCTGAACGCCCTGACAGGACATATGACACATACATCAAACATAGTTGAACATAGATGAATCAACACATGGTGAAATAGCAATTTGTAGAGGACACTTCTGTGTAAAAGACTATATATAACATATTGTCAATGGCTTTATTGTGTGTATCTATATCAAGCGTCCCTTGTTATTTACATTACAACAACAACAGGTGTATTGACTGAGAACTGCCTCTACATGGCTCGCACCATTTCAAGTGGCAGCTATGTCACATGTCATGCTATGTAAATAACAACCATAAATAATGCCACACTTAAATTACCACAACACGCCATCGAACATAACCACTATCATCACCACCCCTCCTCCCTTCTCCTCTTCTATCATGTCCATCCACATGCCAGTTATCAACATCCCTCTCACCTGCTGCAAGGCCCTTGTGGCAAATTGTTCATCATGCCAGATCACACTTTCGCATCCTCAAATCTCACTCCATATTCATCTGTAAGTTGTCTAACTACTTAAGCCACTAGGGTCAGCTTCGCCTCCGGAGACCTTGCTAGATAGTGTTGTCATGTGTTACTCTGATTATGTAAAAGCTGAGTC
Organism: Boletus reticulatus; assembly: GCA_038093535.1. Lineage (NCBI taxonomy): Eukaryota > Fungi > Basidiomycota > Agaricomycetes > Boletales > Boletaceae > Boletus > Boletus reticulatus. The sequence goes on from JBBPSJ010000318.1 coordinate 16,661, forward strand.
AACATTGGTAGTAAATCCTGGTCGACTCCTTTCGACATTCCATTATGTTACACAATGTCAGGGACTGTGTCGTTTTTTATGCTCCGGAAATTCATGCTCAGGTGAAAATTGTCTCTTATAGCCCTCATGATCACATTGCTTGCACTTTTGTTGAACCAATGTCCCATTCTGGTGGTGATGACTACTTTAATGGTTTTATTTTGGATCAATCTGAGGTGTTGTTGATTCAAGGACATGTTATTGCTGATCAACAAACTTGTAAGTATGACAGCTCTGAGGCACGGGTGACAGTGTACCACGATTATTATGTGGTTCATGATCCTTCAATGCTTAAGAAGCTCTATATACGTACAGTTCAGTATCCGCAGCACTCTCGCCAGCGTCTCCCTATTCAAGAGTGTGACATGCCTCAACTTAGGAGTGTTGTAAAGAAGTGAGTTTCTCAAACCTTTTTTTTATATTTCATTTTTGGTTCACATATCAAAATAGGATGATTGATGGCAAGGTCCGTGATCTTCAAGTTGCAACAGAGAAAGGTACCTTGTCTTGCAAGTTCCTCAATCAACAGGATCTCTTTTTGGTTCGCAGGATGGATGCATTTTGGAGTGTGGTGGAGAATTGTAAACAAGGCTCCTTGTAAATGAAGATGTATTTCTGTTTGCCACTAAATGTTGATGTTTGATCAAAATGAAGTGTTACAACGTAAGATTTTGAAAACCAATGCGACAATATGTAGTACAGCTTTTTAGGGAAACATGGTAAACTTGATGGTAAGAAACAAAGTGAATGAAACAAAGTGAGGTAGATGACCAAAACTATTTAAATGTGTTCGTCTTTGGGAAGTGGAACGGAACGATTTTCACCTCCTTTACCTTCTTTGACCAGGGGTGGTTTCTTTTTCTTTCAGTAACGTTAGTACATTACAGTACATATGAACATTGAAGAGGTTGAATACCTTTTCCCTTTGTTGAACATATTTTCTGATGTTGACTGTCACTCCTGTCCTCTTCTTCTATTTGGTGTTTCAGGCTGAAGCTTCCTGTGGCAATGGGTCCAGAGTGAACATCAGTTTTCTTGTAGCTCGTCTCACCGAGGGGCAAGTCTTGTTTGAGAACTATGACTTGTTCAATATTGGTGTGGAAAGTGTCGTAAGGAGGGACTTCGATTCTGAGGTACGTATTGTGGACGCTGAATAGCACTTCAACCATGGAGTTGCATAAAGTGTTGTTTACGTTGCGCGGCTCAACATATGTATTTGCTGTCCTTGTAGATGCGCAAAGGAAGAACACAGTGAGTGTGTTTAATCTCGTTCAACACATCCTTGTATTTTTTGGCAACTGGCCACTTGTCAGTTTCTTCGTCGACGGTGTTTTCTTTTTTCTCATCATCTGGGTCTGTTGCATTAACTGTTACGCTTGGTCCGGGTAGGCACGAGCATAGCCTTTGATAAACAGAAAATGAGGAGAGCGTTGAGTCAAAGTATGATGAGGACTTATAGATCAAAAGGGGTAAAGGTTTGAGGTACTCGTGGGACGTCTACACGAGGGTCAAAGATACTGTGCTAAGACCAGTAGTTCAAGGGTTCAAGGGCATTGGGCTATTCCAACGAGGAAGTGAGGCAAGAGCAAAATAGATTGTACACGGTACAAGAAGACAAAGGAGCTCAAGCGTGAGGAAACACTTGAGTCGTATCTACAGCTTATATATGTTGGATATGTAAGCGGTTTAGGGTAGGCATAGAAGGATATGGAACATGATGGAAGGAAATGATGACTAAGTAAATGGAATGCCATTGGGACACCGGCGGGATGGGCACGGAAAGGAATGAGTCATCGTAGAAGAAAGAGAAGATAAGTCCGAGGAGATCATAGACGAGACTCAACTTAATGAAGAGGAGAAAGAATGAATTGTAACAAACAACATCATTATAGTAACATACACCAGGTGAGTTTCTGGTTGGTTTCTCCCATGTTCGTTGAGTGGTTGTGGTGTGGTGCTCACAGTAGTATGATGGATGACATACATACTCTTTTCTCAAAAACTGCTTTTGCGAATCTCATCATTTTATTAGAGGCATCAAAGGAGAGCATTCTTGATGAGTCTTCGACACAGTGATATCTTTTTGTAGCCTTTCAAGATTGGAGAACATTTTCGAGAAGTCATCTGAGAACTGTGTGTCCAACGGCCGCCCTGAGAAGAACTGAAACTTGGACTTTGCAAACTTTCCAAAGTCGAGATTGATGAAGTTTCCATTAGGACCACAGTTCAACTTGTAGTTGTAAACTTGAACGACGGCTACACCTATGAACAGTTCTTTTATAGTCTTCCAAATGAGAGCGTGACCTGCTTGTGTGTGCTGCCACTGAAGCAGAGTTGGTAATTCTGCAGAGGCAGCATAGTTTTGAAGTTTCTTGACCTGCTTTGGATAGTCGTGGTTGTACATTGTCAATGTGGTAGGAGGAGGAGAGAAAGGGGGGGGATGATGTTGATAAAAGTTGGAACGTAATCAATATTATGTGATCTCTTTTCATCCATACTCTACCATTCAGCGCTGCAAGGACTTACTGTGAAGGAGCTTATTCATGCAATAGGCAACGAGCGGCTGACTTTCAGGGAAAAACGAAGTTGGCAACTGCTAGAGGATGTTGTGAACAACTCTATTGCTTTTCAAACTTCTGTCGTCAAAGCTTATGAAGAGACGTTGAGGAATAGAGAGGAGAATGAACAGGGAAGACTTAAACAATGCAGATTTTTGGAGAAAGGACATTTTCATCCTATGTTTGACAATGATGAATTCATGACGTGCATGGACAATAACATTTCCAATGAAGCAATGAATGCTTTCATTGACAGAACTGGAAATGAAAAATTAGAACAGGCTGTTTGCACTGTTTGTGCTGGGGAGTTTTTCAAATCTGAGACGGAACAACACGTACTGGAGGAAATAGAGCATAAAGACATCTTACACCCTTCACACACACATCATGACCAACATTTATACTTTGGGATGTTGCTGTATGAAGACACGGTTAGCATGGAAGATGGTGAATGTTGTGGATATATCTGCCATGAATGCTTCAAAGATGTGAAAGTGGGCAAACTTCCTTTGAATGCTCTGGCCAACAATCTTTGGATCGGCATCATGCCACCTGAACTTTCAGTACTATCTCTCCCAGAGCAAGTCCTTATCTCACATTATTATGCGGCATCATACATTGTCAAACTTTATCCACATTTGAGGGGGGGACATGCATCCTCTGGTCAAACATTTAATAGTGCTCTTCGGGGGAACATCACATCATACCACATGAATACTGCAGAAGTCGCTAGTATGATCAAAGGCAATTTGTTACTTCATCATCCCAATGTTTTGGCCGCGATGATAGGAGTTACTTTGGTTGGCGCAAAGAACATTCCTGATAGGTGTCTTCCAAGCTTTCTACGAGTTAGTTGTCAACACATTTGTGATGTGTTGGTTTTCCTGAAAAATAACAATCTGTTCTATGAACACATACAAATTTCTGAAGAAAACTTATCATTCTTACTGGAGAATACCATACCTGCTCAGTTGTTGGTGATAGTCAAAGAATTGCCAAATACCACTATAATTGATGGGAAGAGAGGAGGCTATGTGATAGATGAGGAAGATGAAGAGCTAAATGAAATGACAGGAAGTGAACATTGAGTCAATCAAAACTGTTTCATGGCAGCCACATTGACGCGTTTTTGAAAACCACACAGTACATGATGAAATTGATGTTGAAGAAGAGAATGATGATGCTCTACAGGAAGGTTGGTAGAGATACTTTAACAAACGAAAAGCAAGACTTACTAGAACATTAGAATCGAGTGTTATTCCATTGTCTGCTAACAGCATCATTGATCCAGGAATGTCAGAGGTTAAGGATGATGAACTGCTCGGATGTGCAATGCAGAACATGACTAAAGGTGTTGACGAAAAGTATTTTGTCCAATGAGGACAGAATTTTGTAAACGAATACCCACGCCAAACAAATGTGGGAGGACCAATACGAGGAGATGAAGACAATCCTAATCATCTTCTTGGAGCTTTTCCTTGCCTGTTTCCGTATGGTTATGGAGGTTTTGAAGTAGATCATCCGAAGAAGTTGTCATATGCTGAACACATTCGATGGGCATTGCGTTATGTGGATAGTGGATAGATGCTTCAGGCTTGACATACAGTTTGTCTTTCAAGTCTTTGGCGTTCTTCAAAAAAGACAAGTTTGTTGGTTGACATGTCTACAAATTAGCAAACCAAATTTTCAATAGTATGAAGAAGATATTAGGAAGATCAATGCTCAAACCCTCGCGCAGTCTGGTCAAGAAGAGAAGGATGGGAAACCTATATCCAGTGAGGCAGTAAGAGCTCTGGAACAACACACGAGCGCCATTCGTTCCAGGGTGATGGCTACTGATGAATCATGTTGAGGTGAGAAATACACAATGATCATGGTAACTTTATCGTTTATGGAGAATTCTAGGTGTTCGTTCAGTTATTTGGGGGATGACAATCCTTAAAAGTCCACCATCTCTATGGATTACAATCAACCCTTCTGACATACATGATCCCATTGCACAAGTACTGGCAGGTATTGACTTGGATCATTTCAAGAGTACTAGTGGACCAGATGCAACCTCCCATCTGTGTCAAATTGCCAATGACCCTTATGCCGCTTCATGGTTCTTCCACTTTCTAATCGAAATATTGCTAGCAGAGTTGTTTGGGAAGGCAACTAAACATCGAGATGTTTCCAGACAAACCACAGTATTTGGAAAGGTGGAGGCTTATGTTGGAACAGTAGAAGCTCAAGGTCAAGGAACGTTACATCTCCACATGATCATTTGGCTTTCAGGCACACCTTCACATAGCTCAATGAAACAACAACTTTGCTCTGATGGATTTCGTGAATGTGTAGTGCGTTATATAACAAGACACATCAAAGCTCATCATCCCTCTCTCACTCTAGAGACGTTATCTATGGTGTGTAGGTAGTTCACTGCGTGCGAGGCAGGAACGTGTATGCGAGTTCGAAGGGGACGGCGTCAAGCCGCGATAGGTAAGAGTTGATGATGAGGTAAGCAGGGAAAGATAGTCGTCGTTGTCGTTCGTTCTTATCGTTCTTGGGTTTCGGACGGAAAGAGAATGGGGGAATCGTATTGCCTGTTTTCTTCCGCTCGACGGACGACCTTATATACAGAGTAGTGTCTAAGTGGCTCAATGTGAGTACTAATGATGTCATGTATTGTAGTAGAACAAAGAATACAAAGAGAAGAAAGAAACGTGCGTCATCTATGACGCTCTGTCGTGACTGAAACGAGGGAAAGGTTCTAGAGTGTGACAGATGAGAGGGGAATGGGAGATGGGCGATGACCGAGCGTAAGAGACTTCGATCGGCGGCGGCTGCGCACGGTGCGATCCTTACACCTGCCGGGGTCTTCGAATAGCAACTGTCCTCAGTTGCTCTCCTTGTCTGTGGCAACTCCAACAAGGTCAGTGGGATCAACGAATTGTGTGACGGA
>JBBPSJ010000319.1:0-22069 GCA_038093535.1 Boletus reticulatus
AGAGCGAAATTCGTCGCCTCTTGAAGGACAGACTAGGCATTGCACAAGATTTGGATTTTATCAACCACGAACCGGCCGACTTTGAGGATGTCCGCGCGTATGAATACGAGGACGGGCCCAGTCCTGACATGAACATTATCACGTTCGACCTTTCCCGAAATTCATCGTCGCCTTGGAATACCTTCATTCTCGAGTTACTTTGCCAAGAGCTTCAACTACGCTGTTCTAAAGAGAACTGGGCAATCAAGAAGTCTGACAGCTATCTACAAGAGGCTTTCAAGGAGCGCTACAAGCGTCTGCGAACCATCTGGAGAAGTGCCCAGCCAAAGATTACCCCAGACAGCACCATCGAGACACCAACGGAAACGGAGCAACGGTTGGTAGATGACAGGATTCGAGCGGGAAAAGAGAGCCGGCAGAATAACCGTCGCAGAAATGTGAGCTACCCTCTGAAATGATTCTAGTATCCATTCTAACTATTCTTCTGTACACAGAAATATTGTCGTCGAACCACTGTGCTTGATTACTTGGTCGCACTCAAAACTGACTCCCAAGAAGATGATCTCCCAGTCTGGCTATGGCTCCAGTCGCTCACCAAGACCCTTGGTGAGAACGGAATGAGCTCCGAGGAGAGCTCCGTGGAGAACGGGGTAGAGGAGGTACTTCGTGTTAAAAACATGGAGTGGCGCAGGAATATAGATAAGGAACTGGAAATTATAGATCTCCAACGCATTGTTGACGGTGACATATTCTCTCAGCGGGGTTCGCGGCCACTCATTCGGAAACGTGCACCTGACAATCCGATGACGACAAGGAGAGCTGTCACTGGTTTGCCATTGGCCCTGTATGATAGTGCATGGATGTCACATCTCACCGAGCGTCAGATAGAGGCTCTCAGGGTCTCTCAACAGCCATTCCGATGGATGCGGGTTGTAGTGGCTTAGCCCTCAGTTATAGAGCTAAACAATGCTGTACATAGCCCCAATATACCTCCGATGAACTCGTTTTTGGTTGGCCAAACACGACGATCGCCTCAGCGTCGTCTGCTGCTCATTGAAAGAGCGGGTAGTGAGCGGGTGGTGATCGGGTGGTGATCGGGTAATCCATATAAAATGTAGACTATATTTCAAAGATTGTCCGACGTTCATATGTTGTCGAGTATATCAAATATGGACGGTGGACTAATTACTGGGTGATATTTAGAATAGTGACTGGCGTGTTGCCAGTGCATGTATTTCAAACAGTAGCCCGGCCCTCACTCGAATCCGATATATTGAATATTGTCCATCCTTTTGTCTGTGTCAAAACTTCTTATTTCGACTGCCCTTTGGACCTGTGCATTATCTGTGCCGATATTTCAGCTTTCCGCCAACATTTTTTCCTCAGTAAATATTTCATATTTTCGACTGGCAGGTATGGTATTCTATATTATAAATATAGTATTCACCTTTTGTCTGACCTTTAGACCAGGTCTAAAGATTGCCCACCGCGTTGTGTAATGAAAAGGTAAAGCAAAAAGTCTTTCTTGTCGCATAACACGACAAGTGTAAGTAGGGTACACCAACCAGGCATGTCGGCCACCTGTACATGTACAATACGTCAGCCAATATCCCAAGCTCCGATAGTATCGTCGTACATAAAGTGACAGTGAGTAGGAGAAAGAAAAAAATCCCAGAAGAAAAAAACCCCCCGGCCAAACACTCCGATATGATCATATATCCTCGACAAACTTGGAACCGTGCGTCCAAACAGAAGCATTGGACATGACCGAACGATGTCGGCGATCCTCCACAGTCGGAGAGTGCGCCTCACCGCGCTCGTCCCCACTCGCACGCTCTCTCGGAGACGACACTGCAGGAGAAGACGTGGACGATGCCGACGACATGGGCGACTGCGACCGTTGCACCGCCCCATCCGCCATCATGCTCGTCTTTGAAAACGACTCTGCAAACGCATATCCGTACCGTCCAGTCCCAGTCCCACTTCCAGTCCCAAACGCGCTCCCCGAATCCGACGTTGGCGACTCGACGACGCGAACGCCTTCCGCGCGTGCATCCCGATCCTGTCTGCTCGTGAGAACAGGCAGCGATCCAAGACGGTCTCCGAGTTCAGGATCGACATGGGGATCCGCGCCGGTGCCAGCACCGACACCGACACCGGGCCTTATCCCGCTGCCACCGCTCCCGCTCCTGCTTTGACGGTGATCTGAACGGGGAGTCCATTCGTCATCTGACCCAGCACGGATCCAACCGCGCCCACCTCGTCCCCCTCCACCTCTCGCTGGTCCTTGCCCCGTGGTGCTCTGCCACATCTGCTTCACCTTGTCACCCAACGTCGATCGTGATTGAGAAGAGTCCATCATGCCCGAACTCGTACTTGAATGAAGTGTTTGCTCGCGTGTATGCCGGTATCGCTCCCTGCGCGCCGTACGGTCTGCATCTGTCGGCTCGTGATGACGGAGGAGGTAAAATACTGCCGCACAGCAGACGACGATCAGGACGCTCAGTGCGACGACGACGCCGATGAATGCTAGAGTGAGAAGTCAGATTTACGTTCAACGCTGAGACACGTGTACCCACCGCCCTGAGAGCCGTCGATTTCGGGGACTTGGCGTGTGATAATGGTCTTGTGTGTGACGTCGTTTGACTCGGGTATGCGATTCATTTTAAAAGACGTTCTCTCCTCCGAGTCGGTGTGGATTATGCAAAGGAGAGCTCGGTGAGAGAAACGGACGTTCTACGCCGCATGGGCAGCGCATTGGGTATAAGCATGGACTATTCCTTTTATGGTAACCACCCTCACCAACAAATCGAGTCGCTACAGGAATATTCAAGCCAACTAGTATAAAAATGTCCATCAAACGTCTAGTTGTAAATGTTCCACGTCTGTGCAAAGACCATCAACAACTCACCCCAAGTCGATACTTGGAATACGTACCTTTCGCCACAACAACCCCCAATGGTCATTGACAGGGCCCTCGATTCCCCACGCCATCCCTCTGAACCACCAAAAGTTGGCCACGATCGCAAAGGCCACCACACCAAACGCGACGCGCTTCGTACGGTCCTTCCACCGCGCCGAGAATATACAGTGATCAAGGATGTGGGCAAACATCAACACCGCGAAATACAGCGTCGGAAGCTGTCAAGAATGAGATCAACGAGAGAAGGAGAAGGCAGTGGTGGATTACGTACATAGTGATGGACATAGGTCACCCGGCCCATGATAAAGAACGGCACTGTTCAGCTCCATCAGACACGGCTGTACCGCGAGCCTCCCACCACGCACCATAATGCATGAACCAGCCATAAAACGCAAGCTTGCCCACGTACAAAGAATGACCCCACCCTTCTATCACCATCGTTAATGGACGCACATAGACAACAACAGAACCGCTCACGGGCATCCATGTCAACATATTTTCGTTGTTGGCGGAACAGATAGAATCCCAGTAACAAGAGGGACACAATGACGCTCGCAGAACTACCCCACCAGATGATTGGTGTTCCCAGAAGATAGTATTTCGCCTGATGATCGCCCCACCCACACATCCGCAAACCCAATCGCATGAACGGCCAGTCCGTAGGACTCGACGCCAGAATATCCTCCTTGTCTGGATCCGGTATGAGCGCATTATTGGACGTCATCATTGCCACGTTCAGATGCCAAAAATCGCGCAAAAACGACGACCTGTACAATTTCACATCACCTGGGGGAACTGAAACAAAAGGTCAGAAAGGTAAATTCCCACCAACACCCCGGCACGCACGTCGATCGTTCCAGTGACTCTCTACATTCCAATATGTATGCGCATCGCTCGGATCATTTTCTTTGACGCAGCTGACCTCGACCTGTTTGAAACCCCATTGCGGCAAAATAGCATTCGCGGCGCGCAGATAACATCCAAGCGTCCGGTGTCGGAGCCGCAGTCTAGTTGTCAACGAATGCACGCGTGTCACATGAGCACCTTTGCCTTGTTTCATATCATCCACGATCTCGACCACCCAATGGTCATACACGTCGCCGACGCTCGAGTTGCCATAGCAAGAGACTTCGTTATTAAGTTTGGTGATAGGCGCTGGGATCGGGTGTGTGTGGAGGTTTCGCGTCGTCGGTGCGTGCTGGAGTCGCACAACATCGCCGTGCATGAGAAGCTTGAGCGGGTTATTCGGGTTGTATTCGGGCTCTTCCCAAGTTGGAAGCACGATCCATTCGTTGTTCTCGTCCTTGTAGTGATAACAAGTCACTTGCTGTTGCCCAGAACCGACTGGGTACGTTTGTACGTGTGAATGGAGCAAGCCACCACCCCAACCCATGTTCTTGAGCGTAATTTTGGAACCATATGCGATCTCTAGTTGGGCCAATCCGTGAGCACAATCGAACCTCGAACTACGACATGACACCAACCAAGCGGGTTCTTGTAAAAGTCGTTACCAACGAGATGTGCCTGAAAGAGCGAGCTCATCTGTGCATCCCCAGGACCCGTGTGGTTCAAGATGAGAAAATGAATTTTGAAGGTCGTCATGTAGACGAGAATGGGAAGGATGATCAGACAGAGAACGCGTGCTCCCCAGTGGCGTAACTGATCCCGCTGCAGAAAAAAAAGACGTGAGTGGGAATAGGTGGTCTATATGCGGTCCGCTGCCTTACCGTAGACATGCGCAGATCGCCAAACTTGTCCCAAAGGTCCTCGATTGTGTACAAACCCACGACAGCGGTAACAAAGAATCCCACCCACTTGACGCTGAACAGTCGAGGGTGATCGTTAGACTGCGACAAAAGTAACAAGAGCCGACCTACCTCGTCACACAGCCGATCGAGATACCCGTCATGGCCAGCCACATCCACCAGTCGAAAGAAAACGAACTATACAACAGGTATGAGTAGCCGTGAAAGGTCAATACAAGACGACTCACTGATATTGTTGATTATGAAATTTAGTGAGGAAAAAGACTGTGGTAAAGGTAAAGAACAACAGCATTGAATCGAGGAGAATAAAGCGTGAAATACATAGCCATGCCACGTCTGACAAAACCCCGTCAACATTCCCGTCAAAGGCAACATACAGACAGGACTTACCGCACAACACCATGAGTGCGACCAAATGACATGCCCACGTACTCATGCCCAGCTCGACGGCAGTATACCACCCAAGCGGCACGAGCGCGACGCCATACATGGCCACAAGCACGCGCATGGCTACATAGGGCACACTCGCAGGATACACCTCACCGCTTTTAAACTCGAAGCTCCCGTCGTAACCCGTCAGAAGCCCGACGAGCCCGACGAGCATCTTGCCCAACGGCGGGTGTACGTCGAAATAAAACTCGCGCTTGAGGTAGTGCGAGCCAAACTTGCCAAAGTGAGCCTCGTCCCAAACGACCAAATTCGCGAGCCCAATCTTGTGGAAACGTGTCCAGCAGGAGAGGAGGGTGTATATCGCGGGTGGAACGTGTTCCGAGTTTTGTTGGATGAATTCGGTCTAGACGTGTTAGGTTTAGTGGCGATTTTAGTGGGGACTGCGGAGAAGACGTACAATGGACGTGGGCGGTGGTGAATACGGTTTGTGTATCCGCCCGCTGTGGACTCGACCGGTTGCAAGTCTCTGCTTGGAGTACACATCCTTGCCTTCATCGTCGTAGCGTGCTTGTTTTTCCTGTTCGTCTTCGCTCATAAACCCTCCGCTACTGCCCGGCCCCCTTGCAATGCGTCGTCTCGCTGACGTGTCCTCAGCCATGTAATGTAGAGGCAAAGTCTCTTCGTGCTGGTGAGTCGAGGTAGCCCAAGTACGTGATGGTTGTGGTGGTGGCGAGTGTTGAAAAGGGTACGAAATCTCTTCGAAATCGGATGACGTTCGCGGCGTTGAGCCGGGTGGTGTACCAAAGTTTATTTCGATTTGGGATGGTGTCATCAGTCTGTTTGTTGGTTTTTTTTCTCGCCTCGTGCTGGGCTGGTCGAGCCTCGCTACGGACTGACAGGATCGGTGGGCGGTACTTTGCAGCTGTCGCGGGCGCTAATTTTGAAGCAGCTGACACAGTTTGAAGAAACAACACGTGGAGCACTTTTGGTTCGGTTGCCACGTCGGCTTCACTACTAACTACCGCTGACGTCGATGGCAGATATCAAACAACATTTCGTATAAACACGGTGCGTGGTCAGTACATGCTCCAAGAAAACATCCTAGACGAATATTTGGTGGGAAACAGCCTGCCAGTGTCAGTGCCTGGATGCTATGCCGTCTTGGCATCATGGCCCCCATTAAGCGTGTACTAAGGTCTCCATTTGGACGCCTATTCCTTCGTCTTCGCTCCTTGTTCCTCCCGTCACTTCAAGGCAGTTGGTCTCTTGCGCATAGTCGCGATCTTTTTCCATACCAAAAGCACTAGCAGGTTGTACATCGGCGAACTGCTGCACAACTAATGGACACAACCGGATCATCGACACCAGCGGCAACACTATGCCCCCCAAAATCGCCTTTGCACCCCTCCCAGCTACCTGGATCATCCTCGGCAGTTCGGAAGCCAGCAAGTGTCAAAGGGCAAAAAACATTGCTCCTGGAGCAGGCTGCCATTCTCATGCAGCCTGAAAGGAAGTTGGCGCCGGACCCAACGTTCTGGAAAAGTATACGGGCCATCATATTGGCGTCTTGTGAGTCGTCTAACGATGATGCACACCTTCCTTCTGATCCGTGTCATCAGATTTCAATGTTCTATTCATTTGTGTTCCTGTATCTGTATGTCTTGTGGTTTCCCTCTCACTTGTCTTGTGGTAACAGTGTTTGCTCGATCAGTGGGCACTCCATTTCGCGTTGCCAGACGAGCACATCCTCATCGCCGTCTGTACGTGGTTTTCCCCCGTTTCACATCAGTTTCTCTCATCTCATCTTCGCAGTCTCCTTTCTTGCCATTGTATCTCTTGCCAAGGTGGGCAGACGACTTGAGAATCACGATATGATGTTCATGAATCGTTAGCTGCTCGCATTTGCCACAGAGGATCTAACGCTACGAGTTGGACACAGCCTGGGCACCCTCATTGGCGTCACACTTGTAGGTTGATCATGAACTTTCTCGTAGTCCTCTGACATATCTCTACTCAGGGAAATGCGTCAGTGGCCCCTCGCTTCTCTTCTCGCATGTTTATTTATTCACCGATCTCTGTATCAGTGTCGAGTTGATCGTTTCGGTATGTTGAATTACGTTATGGCGGCTGCATCGACTCATCGCACGTTGCATCAGATCGTCGCTTTGGTTAGATGCGAAATAGACATCGTGCAGTCTTCCCGTGAGTTAAAGGCTTTCCCCATCGGTTGTATATCTCCATTGATTTTATTAGTTGTCGGGTCTATACTGAGTAATTTGCGTGAGCTTCAGTCATATAAGCATTTTTCCATCGTTTAGCTTACTCTGCCAGTGTTCGTGCTCGGCACGTGTTTCTTTGTGGGTGGTTTCAGGTACTCGGAGCAGGGATTTGGGACCTGTACGGGACTCTCCATTTCATGGTCGTTTGCATTGTTGAAATCTTTGATCAACAGTGTTGGCACAGACTAACACAACCGTTCTTACGATCAGTGTTATCGCCGTCCTGATTCCAAGTGCCTTCGTGATATCTCTCGGGGACTCGTTCGATTCAAAGATCGTTGGTTCATTGGTCCTCAAAACGAGTCATGGGGTGCGTTCACCAACACCCGGGATTCCAAATGAGTATCTCTGAGCTTTTTTGCAGGTTTCCATCATCCTTTTGTTCAGTAAGGCGTTCTTCCAAGTCAGGATCATGACCAACACGATTTTCCACCTCTCTAGTCTATGCGTCCTACCTCTTCTTTCAGCTTTTTTCGCATCGAGAACACTATCGACACGATAGTGTTGGGATTGTGCAATCAAAAAAATATACCAAAGACTCATTCGAGTTACAGAAATTCCGTCGTGGCACACGATCTACCTTGCCAAGCTACTCTGGGACACCGTTGGCAGACTCCCCTGTGAGCTCCCGGCCACAGATCCATATCATCGCGCCAGAAGAGCAGACAGGCGTTGCTGTTGATCTTGAATCAGGACCTGCTTCACCAATATCTGAGGAGGAAATCGAAGAGGCTCAAATGAATGTTCCTGTGACTTTCGGACTGTTGGTTACCTTAACTGCCGTGAGTTTGCTTGTTACATGCCCTCTTGACGAAGGTCAACATTAACGTTCTACCAGCTCGTTGCTGTTACTGCAGAGTTTCTAGTAGACTCCTTCACTGGGCTGACGGACAGTGGCCATATTAGCAAGGAATTCATCGGAATCATTCTCCTCCCCATTGTCGGAAATGCTGCAGAGCATGTCACAGAGCATGTCAATGCTGTGACGTCGTCTGCCAGGGACAAATTGACGCACAGTTTGAGTGTTGCAGTCGGTTCTAGTATCGTGCGTTCTCAATCACGTATTGTTTTCAGGCCATAACTAACGTCTACTCCGTCAGCAAATTGCGCTCTTTATAATTCCGTACGTCATACCACCTCTCCCGATTGCCATGTGTTTAATTGAAAAACACAGGTTTGATATCACGTTGGCATGGATTATGGGGAAGCCACTTACCCTCTTGTTTGACCCTCTCCAGTCTACCGTCCTGTTCCTCTCAGGTGCGTCATCTGTGTTGCCCTTTCGCCCATAAGGCTTCTGTGACCCCTGATGCTGTATGCAGTGCTCACCGTCAGCTACGCCGTCCGAGACGGTAAATCGAATTGGCTCGAGGGGGCAACCCTGATCTGTACGTCCTGTTCATCACCCCCCGAAACCTAGTTTTGACTTGGACGTGACACCCTAGGCCTCTACTCCATTGTCTGTGTTACGTTTTGGTTTTACCCTGGTATGTCGTCAATTTAGAGTTGGCGAACCAGATTCGGTCGTGTTCTGATTTACTTGTACATTTCAGGTGTCGAGCCTCTGTTGACCTGTTAGATGGTGTGTCCAAGGACCATACCATGGAAAGTAGTGCATATATGTTCCATAATAATTCAGCATATACTTTCTTAGCGTTCGTTAATACTGGTCACAACCATGTATTCACATGACAACATTTTATATATGAACAACAGCATTTCTGACAACAAAAGGAGAATGAACACATCACTGGTGGCGAAGGTACTGAGCTGCGTACAAAGTTAATAACCATGACAATCCAGAGGGTACACCGAACTTACCAGTTACCATCGCATGGTCACGCTCATATGGTTCCAACGTAATCTGAGCGATGGGCTTGAGTTTACTGGCTCTGAGAGTCTGCACTTCTTGCGAAAACACGGCAGATGGCGCGATCGTCGAGTCGACGCAACTTGCTTTTATGGAGATGACGACATGACCGCCATCCTTGAGGAAATACTGCGCATTGTAAATGACTATACGCGCTTGATCCGGCTGGGCAACGTCTGCAAAAATCACGTCGACGGTCGAGATGAGCATTCGATACTTGTTTGGTAGACGGGCGTCCTCGACGATGGCTAGTGCCCCAGTCCTCAGTAGACTGGCTTGGGTGAAACAGCGTCTACTCACGGATGACGTTCGTTCGTTTTTTGGCCATGTTAATCAGGTCTCGACCTGATCGCGCTGAGAACTCCACCGCATATACGACACCCTCCTGCAGAGCACAGAAATGCCTTGAGCAACACGAGGAAGAAACCAACGAAAACACGTACGGGACCAACGATATCAGCGACATGGCTCACGCTCGTGCCGCTCGCAGCACCCAAATACAACACCTTTTTTCCCGGGGCAATGAAAATATCGTCCATCCCGCCCAGCACACCCGCCGCTAGCTTGCTCCGAAACGGATTCCATACCCGATACTCCACCTTGGTCTCCTCCGCCGCACCTTCGATCGTAATCCGCTTTTCCCCATATACGCTCTCCCCGGGAACGAGGTTTTTCGTGACCAACAAGTGATCCTTGCCTTTGGCGATGAATATCCCTGGGTGTCGGTGGGGCTCGAGAATGACTTTGGCGCCACCACGTGCGCCGCCCCATCCGCCCCTTCCAGCTCCACGTGCACCTCGACCGCCACCACCACCTCGACCTCCCGCACCTCGACCACGCGCTTGGAAACCACCGCCGCGAACGCCACCACCTACATCGCAGGTCAGATCCAAGATACGGAAAAGAGCTCGTTGAGAGATGCACCGCGACCACCTCCGCGACCACCCCCTCTCGGAGCGCCACGTCCAGGGCCTCCGCCACGCCCACCACCACCTCGTCCTCCAAATCCACCGCGGTTACCTGATGTGCCTGTGACAAGAGTCGTATGCAGAGTAAGAAAAGAAAAGAAAATCGCAGAAGAGTGACACATACCGTATGCCATTTAGTCACCCAGGCTGGCTTGCACCTTGGCTTGATCTTGACTTGCTGAACTTCGTCGATAAACGAAATCGCTTCAAGGCCGCATACACCAAAAATTCACGACCCGCTTTGCGCTGGTAAACAAGTGCAAACTACTCTTCGGGCTTCATCGGCCCGCTTAACCGGATCACCAAGTTCGAGGTTCTCCTACACACCACTCGTTGACACGCTGCACGATGTTGATCATATCTCCCCGGCCCTCCGAGTCGTTCGTGCAACCTCGGCACTTGTGGGGAAATCGTCCATAAAACGGCCACACTGCTTGCTAGATGATAAATGCCATGACATAACGTGCATCGCAAAATTCGTAAGACATGTTCTATTTCTGTATTGCCTTGTTGTAGCTCTGATGCATTTGTTCCGAGTCACTGAGACCATTCACACATCTACGCTTTGTAAATTTCTTTGAATAACCATACTTCTCAACAACTTTGACCGGCATTCACTGCAGTTGCCACGCGCACCGCTCCCGTGGTCCTCAGCTGCCTTCAAGGAATCAAGCTTCAAGGCTCAAGGTGCGGGACAATGACTATGCATGGAAATATGGATGTGCGTCTACGTTCCGGGAATACAAGACTTTGGAATCAAATGGTACCAAGGCAGCGAGCCAGTTCGGTTCCGTTCCTCGTTACCATCAGAGAATGACGGAACAGGTTATATATCTGCGCAGCATGGCAAACGCCCTGTCCTAGCATTTGGTTGATAAATGCTGACAATATTTACTCCGAAGCCTTCCTTTCATTTTTGTCTCTTTATTGCTGCCATCACCGCTGCTCGCTCGCTTTCGCCCCGCTTAGATCCACGGACCATGTCCTCCGACGTGCAGTCAGCCTTGGCACAGTTGCAATTAAACGATTATACGTCCCGTTGGTCATTTATATTTATGATCGATTGAAATCTAACACGTTATAGTTGTCCTCGCCTCTGCAGTCGTTTATGATTACTGTACGCCAGCTATTTCAATTTTGACTCCACCCAAGTTGGTCTGACCACCACGTCCGATTAGGCCTCACTATTTCGAAAGAGGTGATAGCGTATTAGCACCCAGCACCCAGTATTCTTCCATCTGACATTTCCCCAGGTTACTTACATTTGGGTTTGTAATTGACATTTTTCCACAGAAGCACTATATTTAATAGCATGACACCTGTGGTAGAAAAGACCTTGGACACGTGTGTCTACGTTGTTTTTTCTCGTGAGTATCCTGGCGTTCGATTGTTCTGCAGTAAACATTAAACATTATATTAGATTCGTTATACCGGTTTTCTTAGTGCCATGTAAGTCAATATCCGCTATTAAGTGTTTCGAGTATCAATGTCAAATCTATCTCGAAGCACGTTGGCGTTCTGTATGTCCGTCATCATATCGAATTACAGTGGATGAAACTAACGGAGTGTGAATCAAGTCGGAAGTACCTTCATACCCGGCCCAGTGAAGGTGCAACGCTCGTCACCCGTGTCTTGTCAATCACTTAACTGTACACTGCACCTTGAATGATATAGATGTAAGTACCCAGTTCCACACTCGAAAACCTCTAAGTATTGAAATGGCCCGATAGGTGTGAGTACTTCTGAATGACTATTCCCGAACCTAAACTAAATTTGGATATTTTCAAGGTCATATAACTTATCTTCTATGGAGTTGGGCTTGGACGATTTTCTGGGTGGCTGCCGATAGTGAGAGTTTGCTATCCTCCACTCCTTGACGAAACCTGACGATGATACTGACTGAAGTGGCGATGATTCTCCGCGTGTACGCGATGTACAACCGGTCAAAGATTGTCCTGAGTGCTCTGCTTGTGATATACATCCTGGAGGTGGTCATCCTCCTCGTTTGCGTCAGCATCTACAGCGATCCAAAGTATAATATAGGTATGTCATGAATGAAGTCGACGTGCCCCTTACAAGACTCTGCCTGCCAGTGTCGGTTGACCGGCTCCTCAACATTTTGTTTTGCGATGTCATGCCTAGCACACCAGTGTGGAGCATTGCGGCTACAGCTATGCAGTGCATTCTAGGCACTGTCCTATGTACCTTGGTGGTGGTCAAGGTTATGAGAGGGTCACTACAAATGTATCAAGCAACGAAGAGGTGGGAGGTGAATAGCTATATTGCTCTCCTCGCCAGAGATGGGTTTTTCTATTTCCTCACGTGCGTCTCCCCAATTTTGTTCCAGTACCTGCGTAGTGAACTCATCGAACAAATACACCATACGCAGCACTCTCTCGAATAGTAGTCTCGTCACCTTGATTTCCAGCTTCCAGAGTATTACTAACCAGGGACCAGGCATTCAGCTGTCCTTCACTCTCGCTAATATTATGCTATTCACCCTCACTCCGCGGTTCATTATCCATATACGAGAGCTATACGTTCTCGACTCGCAAGGTTGCTGGGACATTGACATTGGGTTTGGCTTGTCGAGTGGAACGAGACGCAATGTCGGAGAGTTGACGACGACTGGGTCGATAGGACTTGCATCTGCAGAGGTGACTGCTACCAGCATGTTGGAGGGTTGGGAAGAGAGTGTGGATGACTCGGAGGAGAAAGCAGAGAGCGGGGATACCATGCAGGCATTGGTGGCTTAGGAGATGGTAATCTTGTCGGTGGTTAATTGACCTTATTAATTTATGTATTTTATAGTCTCCGATTTCGAATGCGTGTAAGTGATCCATGCATGTTATCTGTGTGGTTGTATCCCGAGCTCAACATCTCGGTGCCTGTGACTTACCGATTTATCGGCGTTGGCAGTATTGACGTGTGGTATGATTCTGGGTGCAAAAGGATGTATTTTTCTCTGGAAGTGGTATATATTCTAAAATCTGATTCTTTGCCACTTCGAGTGACTTAGCAAGCAGGTACGGCTGGGCTTCCTACAAGGAAGCTATCTGATCCCAACAATGTGCCGTTTTCGCGGCGCGTGTTTTGAAATCCATTCAGACTGGCTAGTGCATTCGAGTATCGGCCCGCACAGACAGATCATTCTCGATCGAAGATCCGATTGTTTCAAAGTTGTAGATTGCTACCGTGCAGAATGTCAGAATGTGAAAGAGACGGTGTTCGTGATCTCAAACCCGCTTTGCAACCGGGGCCACTGTCTTTGTCAAGAATGCAACAAGTCTCGTGGTGTGGTGCGCACTATTTGCTACCGCCGACTATCTCTACCCGCCATTGTAGACGAACCCCATCGTCCAAACGTATCATGACGTCGACTGCGTTGATCGTATGATGCATAAGCGCATGCAGGTCCGGATCATGCAGATCGCGGGAACGAGCGACTCCGTCCCTTAGCATCTCGACAAGCCCCATCAGAGCTGCGGTCGAGGAAGTGGGCGGAAATGATGGTCGTGGCATCGCACGGGATACACCTTTGACGTGGGCTGACGCACGAGGTTAAGACGATCAAGGCAAGGAAATGGAACTGCACGTTGATAGGCTTACCTCAGCTGCGGGAAATCCTGTAGAATGATCTGGGTGCGTTGATAATATTGCACCTGCAAGAGGTGTCTGGGCCACGACACTGGCAAAACTGCATTGTCGATGGTCACATTTTTTTGAAGTGTAGCAATGGCGAAGCTGGCAGGCAGACAGAACAAAGTACATCCGCACCTGTAGAGAACAGTCCAGAGGGTATCATGGGAGGCTCGACATACGTAACAAATAGAGTTACGCAGCGCGCACACGGATATCTTTTTGGTTGCGTGTAATCACGTCGAGCAGGGCTGCAGAGGCGTGAGCCTGGCAAGCCGCTTGTACATCAACACAGCTCCACTAATCCCCCGGTCTCGGTCTCACGAGGTCGAAGCCTTTACCGCACAACTTCGGCGTTGGGAATAGTTGGGACAGATCTAAGCGTTGTTCTAGATGGGAACCAAGGATGTATAGTATAATTTACCATTTAGGCCACGAAGAAAATCTTCAAATTGTGTGCGAGTTTTTCAAGTTGTTGCACATCCATAGTTGAATGAAACACGGACCGCACAACGTCTGGCACGGACCGTCATTCAATCTGATCGCGGATGGTTCGAGCGTGACTCCACCCGGTCCAGCCTGAAGATAAGGACATTGTGCTTCTCGTTACCATTTGCGTGATTGCACGATGATGGCGCTTTAGCAGAGCAGACGTCAGTACGTTGGGATCGATCTCCACGGGATCTAACTGTCCCTCGAATTGATCCTTGTCGCCCTGAAAAAAAAAGAAAAACAAACAAACAAACATTTTGGCAGAAGTAGGTGCTTCCAGACAGTGTGGCGCGCCCGTGGAAAGCCACAACTCCCGAACAGCGCCGGTGACCATAACTGGGATCATTGACTATATCGCCATCATTCAGTGACTCACCCTCAGCACCCATATCGTACAGTCCTGGTTCGTCATCGGGGGATTTCACGGTCGCTGCATCGATGAAGCGCATCTGCCATGTGAACGCCACGTCGCCGCCCATGGTCAGGTGCCTTGGGCTCGCCACTTTTCTGTCCGGATCAACGTCAACTCGGGCGCCGGACATGCAGTGTTGGCTCTGATGTATCTGTGATATTTATACATGCACGTGCGATATCAATTAAAGAAGCCTTTGACCAGGATTCTGCAATTGCCGTACACATCGCTCCTGTGGTCTTCCTCTGACCCGTCGTTGTGCCGCTACCCTCAGCTGCCTTCAAGGCTCAAGGTGCAGGATATTAACTATGCATAGCAATGGCCCAGAGTGTGTCTAGGTTCCGGGAATAAAAAAACTTTGGAATCGAATGGCGCCAAGGCAACCGATTAGCCAGATCATTTCCCATCAGTAAACTCTGGAAATACTTATTCCGAAGCCTTCCTACATTTCGTTTTTATCTCTTCATCGCTGCCATCACTGCTGCTCGTGTTCGCCCCCTTACATACACGGACCATGTCCTCCGACGTGCAGTCAGCCTTGACACAGTTTCAACTAAACGACTATCTATCCCGTTGGTCATTTGTGCTTGTGGTCGATTGAAATCTGACTCTCACATACACGTTATAGTTGTGCTCGCCACTGCAGTTGCTTATGACTACTGTATGCCATTTTGATTTTTAATTCGCCAAGTTGGTCTGATCACCATGTCTTGAGGCCTCAATATTTCGAACGAGGTAATAGGGTGTTAGCACTCGCTGTTCTTCCACCTGACATTTCCCCAGGTTACTTACATTTGGGTTTGCAATCGACATCTTTCCACGAGGGCACTATATTTAACAGCACCTATGGTAGAAAAGACCCTGGACACGGGTGTCTACGTTGTTTCTTCTCGTGAGTTTCCTGGCGTCCAGCTGCTTTGCAGCATACATTAAACTCCAGGCGTATATTAGATTCGTTATGCGGGCTTTGTTAATGCCATGTAAGTCAATACCCACCAGTATGTGTTTTGAGTATTGATGCCAAATCCATCTCGAAGCACATCAGCTCTTTGTATGTTCACGATATCGAATTGCATTGGATGAAACTGACAGAGTGTGAATCAAGTCGGAAGTACCTTCATACCTGGAGTGAAGGTGCGACACCCGCCATCCCGCCATCCGTGTCTCGTCAATCACTCAACTGTTCACTGCTCCTTGGATGATATAGACGTAAGTACCCAGTTCCACATTCGATAACCTCCAAATATTGAAATGGCCTGATAGATGTGAGCACTTCTGAATGACTATTCCGAACCTAAACTAAATTCTGATTTTTTCAAGGCTATATAAATTATCTTCTATGGGGTTGGACTTGGACGATTTTCTGGACGGCTGCCGATAGTGAGCGTTTGCTATTCTCCACTCCTTGACGAAACCTGATGATGATACTGATTGGAGTGGCAATGGTGCTCCGCGTGTACGCAATGTACAACCGGTCGAAGATCATCCTGGGTGTCCTGCTTGTGATATACATCCTGGAGGTAGTCATCCTCCTCGTTAGCGTCAGCATCTACAGTGATCCAAAGTATAATATAGGTATGTCACGAATGAGGGTCGACCGATCCAATGCGCCCTTTACGAGACTCTACTCCCAGTGTCGCTTGAACGGCTCCCCAATGTTTCGGTTTGCGATGTCATGCCTAACCCACCAACATGGAGCATTGCGTCTACAATTGTGCAGTGCATTCTAGGCACTATCCTGTGCACCTTGGTGGTGGTCAAGGTTGTGAGAGGGTCACTACAAATGTATCAAGTAACGAAGAGGTGGGAGGTGAATAGCTATATTGCTCTCCTCGCCAGAGATGGTCTTTTCTATTTCCTCACGTACGTCTCCCCATTTTTGTTTCAGTGCCGGCATAGCGAACTCATCGAACAAATACATCATGCTCAGCACACTCTTGAATAGTCTCGTCACCCTGCTTTGCAGCTTCCAGAGTATTGATGACAAGGGACTGGCCATACTGCTGCCCTCCATTCTCGCCAACATTATCCTATACACCCTTACTCCGCGGTTCGTCATCCATGTACGAGAGCTATACGCTCTCCACTCGCAAGGTCGCCGGGACATTGATATTGGGTTTGGCCTGTCGAAGGGAACGAGGGGCAATGTCGGCGACTCGACGACATTCGGGACGATAGCATTCGCAGAGGTGGTTGCTACCAGTAGGTTGAGGAGTTGGGAAGAGAGGGCTACGGGTGACTCGGAGGAAACATATACCATGCAGACATTGGCGGCTTAAATATGGAAGAACCGGTAACCTTGTTACCCTTTGTCAGTAGTTAATTGACCTCATTTATATATATTGTAGCCACAGATTTCGAATGCATGTAAGTAGGGTTCATGCATGTCATTTGTCTAGTTGAATCTCGAGTCCAACCTCCCGATGCCTATGACTTATCGTTGGCAGTGTTGCAAGACGCGCCTGTGAGAAAAAAATTCTTGGTGGGCATAAGAGTATGATTTTTTTTTTTTCTAACAGTGGAATATATACTAAAATCCGATTCTTTCGGGTAACTTGACGAGCAGATACGGTCCGACGATGTGCCGTTTTCGCGGCGTGTTTTGAAATTAGTTCCAGCTAGTGTCTTCATCGGCTCGCATAGCTGGATCGATCTTGATCGAGGATCGGTTTGTTTCAAAGTTGTACATTGCACTACCGTGCAGCCTGCGAAAGGTATGACGATCGGGACCATTGTCTTTGTCAAGAAATAGCAAGTCTCGCGGTGTGGTACGGTAGCACGGTGCACGTTACCGCAGAAGAACTCCATCGTCCAAAATCATGACGTCGACTGCGCTGATCGTACGATGAGCAATCAACTGAGGAGCCAACCTGTGACATTGAACGCGGACCGAGCGACTAATTATAGGTCACAAGCTGATCACCCTCTCGTATAATGTCGGTTATTGCAATCCTAAATTATCATTTAGAAAAGGGCTCGGATGTCTGCTCGATCATATATAATGGACAACAACACCTAGTACCATGCCACAAAATGACATGAAAAGACCATACATTTTATCTGACATCGACCAACTTAGCCTGTCGAATATTCAGGAGGTGCCTCGGATGGAAACATAAGTGAATGCCGGTCTGTGCCGTGCAGATCGCGGAGACGAGCAACTTCGTCCCTTAGCTGTTCGACTTGCTCCAATAGTGCATCATTATTACCAGATGACGGAGGAATGGGTGAGGGAGATGGGGTCGTTGAAGTATACGGAATCGATGGACGCGGCATCATACTGGATACATGCGTCTTACTCCTTGATGTAGGCTAACACACAATGTTGAGGCAATCGAAGAGAGAAATATAATGACACACTGGTAGGCTTACCTCTGTTACGAGGAACCCCGTGAGGGCGTCTGGGTATGTCGATGACGTGGTACCTGCGAGAGGTGCCTGGGCCACTTCGTGGGATAGAAATGGTTCCACCACTGGCAGAGTCCATTCTTCCATTGGAGGTTGACCACCATCACGTTTCTTGTGTCTCCTATAACACAACAGTGATGTGGCCACGAGGACGACAGTAGCGACTCCGCCCACTACACCACCAACAATAGCGCCAATGTTTGGACTTGAGGATGTCGCTGTCCCTGATGTGGTTGGCGATGGAGACGAAGTGGAAGATAATGTGGCAGATGAAGAGACAGATACATCCATACTAGCAGAACACCCTTGAGAACAGCACCAGTCGATATAGGACGAGACGGAGCACATACGTGTAAATGAAATAGTCAAACAACATCAACACTTGGTTCCCTGAGTTAACCGGCTGTATCATCATGTTGTGTTCGCCGTGGCCTATTGACTCGTTGCCATAGACAAGCACGTTGTATTGGTAATCGGTGGATGACGATGGGGTATGTGTATACCTGCCCACTGTGGTTTGGTCCAGCACAAAGTCTACATCCGTGAATGTAGTGGCATAAGTAACATTGTTCGCGGTGATGAAAAATATGTACACAGCATTTCCTGTAGATATCCATGCATCAGGACATTTCAAGGTTAATAGATGGGGGGACCCTGCCTGTAAACGTGAATTCGATTGCTTGTGTATGGCCGCTGGTCGGATCAAAGGTGGTATCGTGCCATGTGCCGTTGTACGCCAACGTTGGATCTGGCTTCACTAAACACCCGGTACAATTATTGCCAGTATTCCACACTGAGTCAGTGGGCAAATACTGGGGCACCACGGCGCCAGTCAAAACCGCGTCGTCGACAGTCACATTTTGAGGCGTAGCGAGGGCAAAGCCGGCAAACAACAGAAAGTACACCTTGACCTGTCCAGAGTGTCTAAAGGGTATCATGGGAATACGAATCGAACGGAGAGTTAGTAGTCAGTGAGTCAGCCTCAACACAGCTTTACTGATGACCGTGTACATTAGTGGGTGTCAAATCCCTAGTTATCACGAAAGATTACAGAAACATTTTGCTTACCAGATACCAAAATGTTTTTGTAAATGCAAGCTCCGATTGAACATTAAGCGGTCACGTGCGAGGCACTGCGTATACTAGTTATGTGCCCAAGCCTGAGGATGCTTGTCTTACCCTCGGCGGCATGTTCCCGCATGTTGCTCTGTGTAGTTCGGGCTTCTGGGTCATGCCGTGACATAGTGGTTGTGTGAATTACAGTGCTGGAGTGATACATGCTGTATGGAGTACTATGGCTGTTCGAGTTGCTGCGCTGCGGCAGTGGCTATGCAGTGCGCGGGCAAATCCCGCAGCGGTGGCTATGCTCATATCTACTAGTGGTACAATTATATCTGCTAGTGCATCTGAGCAAGCCTATCCTGGATTGCACTGTCTTGGGACTCGAGAATGATATAAGGGTGAACAAAATGGCTGAGCACCTTAGATTCACCATGCCCAACATCTCTGAGCGTCAACTCTTGCTTAATGCCCTTGCTAGAGCCCGGAAAGAGCTAGGGCTTTATCTCTATATCTCAATGCTTCAAGAGGCACTATCAGATGCTGATGCGAACTCTGACGATGACTCCCCTCCTTCATCCATTGACCTCTCAAACTCTTCCCACTCATCTACTGATGATCACACTGGCAACTCTGACTCCTCCAAGTCCCCAGACCATGACAGTGATTCAGAGTCTACTACTGGGCATCTTTCCAGTGACTCCAACTCAGAGTCAATGGATTTGACTCAGATGCTCATTGTGGATTATCATGGAATACTTGTGGCCTTGGAAGATGAAGTCACCAAGGCGCGTGTTCTCCATCAACGACCCCCTTCCACCCATATTCCTCAGCTTTCACTTCTTGATGAATGGCAACTCAATAACCCAGAGCTATATCGGCGCAAGCTGAGAGTCTGTCCAGAAGTATTTGTCGAGATCGTCAAACACATTGAGGATCATCCTATTTTCCACAACAACTCTACCAACCCCCAACTGCCAGTCCAGATTCAACTTGCAATTTTTCTCAATGCAGCTGGTCATTATGGGAATGCTGCTACTTCACAGGATATGGCAGAGTGGGCTGGTGTCTCCAAAGGCACTGTTTACAACTGCTATAAGCGAGTAATGCTGGCTATATTGCATCACCACAACTCCTTGATCCATTTTGATCTCACAGAGCAAAAAGATCGGGAGGAGAAGCAAAAGGCTCAGAGATATGTGGAGGAAAGGACATGTTCCCAGTGGAAAGGAGGATTTCTATGTGTTGATGGGACATCATTCCCACTTTTTCAGAAGCCTGGTTGGTATGGTGAGGGGTACTTTGATCGCAAATCAAATTATTCACTAACCAATCAAGTGAGTACCTTTATAAAGATCTATTTGCTGGGTAATGATATATACAGATCATATGCTTTCCTCACAATCTACGGATTGTTGACTATGTTATCGGAGTACCTGGAAGTCTTCACGACTCTGCTGCCTTTCAACAGTCCCGGATTGCACAGTCTCCAGAACAATTCTTTGGTCAAGATGAGTGGCTTTGGGCTGACAGTGCATATAGCTGTCAGCCATGGTGTATGGTCCCCTTTAAAAGACCAACTGAAGGGAGCTTGACAAGATCTCAGAAGACATACAATTATTATCTATCAAAGGTATTTTCCAGATTCTTTTTTTGTTTCTAGATTAATTGTTTTCAATAGATCAGAGTTCGTTCAGAACACTTGTATGCATCTTTGAAGGGTCGATTCCAGTCACTACGTGAAATTCATGTCCAAATTCAAGATTAGAAGGATCAATCCTATGCAGATACTTGGATTAGAGCATGCCTTGTTCTCCACAATATGATTGTGGAAATTGAGGAGAGGCTTGGAATTGCATCATCTATGGATTTATTTGCAAATGAATGTCCTCCAGAGCAGACCAATCAGGATGATGGGGAAGAGGATGAAGAACAGCTGGAGGAGGAAGGGCATAACCAGCAGAGACTTCCAAGAACTCAAGGGCAACAAGTCCGTGATAGATTGATGCAACATTTGCTCACACATTTGCAAGAGACGTAGTACATGTAATTCACTTTGTTGACATGTACATGGTATATCGACAGTACTACTTAGCTACTAGTACTGGGCAGGAAGACAACGAGAACACTATGAAACATAACTAGTAATTCGTGAGGTATGAACAAAGATATGTTTGAAATTACATGATAATGTCCTCACCACTATGACCATGCTTTATCGCCTGCTCTTGAACCTTCAGACGCTGAAGCTCAAGCTCCATACGCAGCTTATCACGAGCCTCTTGAGCCATGTTGCGCTCATGCTCATGTTGTCGCGTCTGCATTTCGCGCTCATGATCACGCTGTTTGTCGGACCCCAACTCTTTCTCTTGACGGTTCCATCGTTTGAGGTCACGGTCAGCAGTACGTTCCACCCAGCGATCAGTCGTCTTCTCTTGATCAAATTTGATCTTCATCATCAATGCCGAGGTCATTTCAGTACTGGCACTCTCAACCCAATCGACTGTTGACGTACGCGCGCGCTTGCGAGACGATGATGTGGCAGAAGAGGAGACTTGGGACGTGGAAAACCATGCTTTTGGTTCGACCTCCTCTGAGCTAACCTCCGGTGTTGGTGTTTTGCGTTTGAGCTGAAGATTTGCAAGTAAGCGTGAGGTGGCAACGTCAGAATCAGAGTCGTCTGTGGTGGGGCGGCTGGATGGAGTTGGGGACAGAAATTTTCGCTGGACTTCCGCTTCGGGGAAGCGGGGAACGAGAGGTGGTGGGCGTGGTGGTGGTGGGTCGTTGTCAAGGGAAATCATGTTGGAGGAGAGTGCGGCAGCGGCAGACCCTGCATGAAGCGTAGCGGGAGTGAAGTTGAAGT
>JBBPSJ010000320.1:0-21606 GCA_038093535.1 Boletus reticulatus
CGCGGATATCTACCGAGGACTGCTTCAAAGTGACGGACAGCTCATCAAAGTGCGCATCTCCTTTTTCATCAGCGAATCAATTTACAGTCAATGTTGCTATCAAGGCCATCAAGACGTATTCTGGTACGGATGATGATTTGTCCAAAAAAAAAAAAGGTAATGCATCATTCATTCCCAGCTCAACACATCTATGCCACTCTCTTGTCGTGCTAGCTGGATTTACCCTGCCCTTGTAGCGTCTTTGGCGGGAGATCCGCGTGTGGCTTAACCTCAGACATGTAAATGTCTTACCGCTCCTCGGAACAACCATGGGATTTGGCCGGTTCCCTGCCATGGTTTGTCCCTGGGTGGAGAATGGCGCCTTGACATTATTCCTCAAGGACCATTATCACAATCTCCCTGTGATTGAGCTCCTCCGTATAGTGTGTCTCACGGTGACTGGCTGCTATGGAAGTGGATCTGACTTCGGCCCCGATTGATAGCTAAATGATGTCGCCTCTGGTTTACAATATCGTGAGCGTGCCAGATCGTGTTATATCTGAACCGCTACCATTCCAAGTAACATATCTGACCTATCAGGCGTAAGTATTGTTACATTTATGCATTTATCATGTTACTCCGTTGACCTGCACTCTCCAGTCAAATGTTCTCATTTGTGAAAACAGGAGAGTGTATATCGCCGACTTCGGTCTATCAATGTTATTGACCGAACTCGAGGGATCGACATTTGCCACATCCTTCGATGCACGGGGCACCCTACGTTGGACAGCTCCCGAGTTACTTGACCTCGAGGTACCCGAGGATGACACAGATGAGGAATTGCCACGCGTGGCTCCGACGACACAGAGTGACGTGTATTCGTTTGGGAGTATCATGTTACAGGTCCGTGGGACCCAGTTTCCTCCCCTATGTACCTCGTTTTGCATTCTCACAAGCATGATTCGGCAGACTCTGAGCGGCAATGTGTCTTACCATTATTACAAGCGGGAAGCGTAGGTGTTGCATGCAGTCTCCAAAGGGATGATACCGAAACGGCCGAGCGGTACACTGGTCACGGAGCGCCGATGGGTGTTCATACGGCGGTGTTGGTCTACCGTGGATCTCGCTCGGTCGCGCCCTTCCAGCGAGGAGATGGTGAGATTCACCGAAGACGAACTTTCTGATTACGAGCCGCGGAGGGTCCAGGCCATCCTCGACTCACAGCCTCGTACGCGAGAATCCACTGCAACACGTCCACATCTACCACCGGATGGCCCCATGTCCAACCCCGCATGCCCAAGGTCCCCGCTCCAATTCCATCCGCCCAGCTCGTGGGGCTGCGACAGCAACGTTCCCGGGATCAACGTTGAGCCACCGGTGAGAGCAACCCCGCTCTTACACATGCGCTGCACGTCGGTCTACTTTATTTCCATCGGTTTGTTGAACGGAGGCTCATACAATTGCTAGGTTATCTTCCGCTGTGCCCTGAATTCCTGCATAAACCATCGTACTTCCTTTCATCCCATGTACCGAAGGCTCTGTATTTTTTGGTGTTTATACCTGCCATCTAACGTTCTATGGAGGGTAGAAATAATATTAGTGTTGTCGTGTTGTTGTCATGTATAATATAGACACCAGGTAGCCAGGGCGCGGTGCACGCACCCCAGTCAGCGAGACCGCTGGAACCATAGATCTCAGTCCAAAGTGTGCATAAGTCAATGTCATGCGATCGATTAATGTTATAGGTAGTGGTGCGGATGCGTAGGCTAGTCAGCGGTCGCAACTTCATGTTTTCCGTGCTTCATGAGGTTGATCAGACAATCCATCCCAAAGAGAGTCCGAGTATTAGTATCATGACGCACTGGGCGATACACGAAGCATGGGATGACATACAGCGGCAGACGCCATACTGGGCACAGCGAGGAACGAATCACCAATCCCGGTATGAGGCTTGCCCCGTTTTTGCCGTGATGAGGCCACGCCAAAGCAATTAGCGGAGGCCTGGGTTCAGCGTGAACACAAGTCTCTGCCAGTGGCCAATATGTATATGTCCGACACGACCACTGCCACGAACTTGAAGCTCCCCTGACAAATCTGTGACCGATGTGAGAGCCTCGGGGTATTGTCACTTCACGATATCCGCATGGACGAAGAATAGGAACGGAAGGTATCTCGCGAGCGCGAAATAGAGGGGCCATCCGAAGCATCTCCTGCAACACATTTCCTTCATCCCGATGACATCCAGTTCGTGAGGACAGGCATCATTCCTTCACCATCCTGGAGCATAGCATCTTCGCGAGCGGTAGCAACATCATTTTCGCTGCCTCGAGTGATGATTATCTGCGCCCTGTCCAGTGGTTGTCTCTGGGAAAATGTGTGGATGAGGGAAGGCCACTGCCGCTGGTGATGAAGTCGCTCGCCGTTAGAAGGAACATGAGCTTCTCGGGACGCACACAGGCAGAATTTTTGATGGGTGGCCACTGAGCTAAATTGTTGACTTGCGGAATGAGATCGGAGGGTAGCAAGAACTTATTTCTTCCCGTTAAGCTCCGTTAAGCTCCTGGATGTACGCAGCGTAACGCCCTTTACATCGGCAAATACCGAGCATAATAGCCAGCCACAAAATTCTCCCTTTCAACCGATACCGTCGAAGAAACTTTCATACTTCCGTGAAGCCTCATTCCCTGGGTAGATCAATTTTCATCTTCATTCGAGCGGAAGACGTCTTGTCCTCGGCTATCCACTGGAAGCTTATTGTACGCCGTGAGGCCGAAAACATTTCCACTGACCTCCTTGCGGATGACCGCCTAGTCCATGCCTCAAACTGTTTGTGATTTTGTGTACGTGTTTCGGAGAATGCAATACAGATGGTTGCTGATTGATTCGACCGATATGGCTGGAAACTTACTGTTGCTGCTAATCGACTTTCAGGTTTCGGTTTTCTTACGCGATGCCATTTCAACGAGGTGATCGAGTAAAAAGATGTAAAACACTGCCTCGTTGGTCAATGCACATGAACGCAAGACTAATATTTGACAAGATTGCGGTTCCCCAGTTTCCCCGAAGTTTACGTTTATAACATCTGGTCCTCAGTTGGTGTGCTAATTTGGGGGGTCGTAGTGGATAGTTTCCAACTCTTCGATCTGCCAAGCGGAGACTTGCGGGATTATGATGTAGATCGGGAGCAAGTCTGCCAGTGAGTGGCATCATTCACGGTGCGCGGGTTATTTCCATCAGGGGGACTTACGACATGTCTCAGTAGGTATCTTTAAACTTACCTCGGGATTTGATCATCATGTAGTCGGCTCAGACTCTAGCCGGTTATCTAAGGGCGGCATTTTCGATGATTGGTCGAGTTTTCTGACTTGCACGTCTCCAAGCAACCAGTCTTCTTGCAAATGCAGGTGCCAGCGCTACGTGTCTCACAACATATGTGGTTTCTGGCGTCGCTTCGTGTTTGCAACAAGTCGGGGTTTTCCACTGACAGGTCAGGCCTAGGTTTCGCATCACGGTGCCCCGCGGTATCGGGTGGGGGCTACATCGGGGGTCAGCGGCCAAACTTTCATCTAGGCTTAGAAGAACATGTCGTTTATTCCCGGGACGCCCCCTCCACTCTGAAGGCATGGCCCGCTTAGGATGCTGGGTCATGGTTGATCCTGTGGCGCTTGCACGACTTTTAAAAGTGTCATCGAGCCCTGGCCCCAGGTATTCTCTTTCTTGCATGACACCCACGAATTATGACTCTGATTCATGATAGCCACAGCACGACGTTGCCTTCCGCCGACGCCGTTCTCACAGACGAAGGTGTATTGATGCCTACCTCTTCCCAAAGTATAATCAAGCCTGATATCGAACATGCCTTTGTGGAGGACGATCCACGACTTTGGTCGACTGCTAGAAAGGTCAGCTTCTTACTCAAGCTGTCCGATTGCGACCCGCGCTGATCGAATCAATATTGTAAAGAACATGATTCTGTTCATCATCTCGGGGGCTGCCATGATCGCGGGTTTGTGCGCCAACATTCAGAATCGTGGGTCGTCGTTCCTCGTAGGAGCTTTGGGTGGGCTCTTTATGAATAACCATTAGCCGCGAACTCCCAAATCGAACAGGAATTGCATGCGACCGTCTCGGAAATTAGTCTGACCATATCTCTTTCCATCCTTGCTCAAGGACAATTTCCCCTGATGTGGAGTGCTCTCAGCGAGATCAAAGGACGGAAAGTATGAAGCATTTCATGTCGCATCTGTAATCCATGTACTGACTGTTCCTGTTAGCTCGTCTACTTACTCTCCCTTACTCTCTTTACTGCGGGCTCCGCTGTCGTGGCGATTTCAAAAACGATAGGTCTTGTCATCGGCATGCGAGTGATTCAGGCAGCTGGGTGGGCTTTCTCGTTTTATCCTCTCGGTCTTCCCGTTTCTTAATTCATTCACCTAGCGCGAGCGCTGTTGCGACCATTGGTGCTGCAACACTTGCAGACATTTACGAACCCCATCAACGGGGGACCATGATGGGTATTTATTACTCTGCACCACTCCTTGGTCCTTCGATCGGGCCTCTCCTAGGCGGTGGGCTTACGCAGGCTTTCAGCTGGCGTGCAATCTTTTGGTTTCTGACGGTCTGGGGAGGCGTGATATTCTCAGCGTTCTTGTTTCTGTTCAAGGACACGTTTAGGAAGGAGCGGAGTCTGACGTACCAAAATGTCTTGAAGAGACGTATACTCGTGCAAGAAAAGAACACCACGCAAGGACAGCCTGCCGGTGAGAAAATACCAGGGGATGGTACATCTGGAGCGCAAACACCGAGAGGCGACGTGGAGGCACAACCTGTCGTCCCTGCGCTGGAGATCAAGTTATCGATTAAGGACGTTAATCCATTTCCTCCCTACCTACGGGTCCTAAACTGTAGAAACAATATCGCCATTCTGACATCTTCTGGTGCGTACCCCCGCGTCAAGTTCGGCAATGCTGACTCGATGACATTGTAGGACTTCTCTTTGCATTTAGTTTCAGTATCGCATACACCTGTGCACGGACGCTATCGCTCTATTACGATTATGATGCCCTGACGACTGGATTGGTACTACTTGCCTATGGCATCGGTTAGTACAGTACTAATCGAACAAGCGATGTTGCTCAAACTGGTATTTGCCTTGCCTTTAGGAAGCATCATGGGCAGTATCTTGGGCGGACGGTGGTCTGACAGGACACTTGCCAAGCTCAAAGCAGCAAATGGCGGGGTCAGTTATCCAGAGGTGAGCGAAGTGCATCTGGTCCATTGGAATTATACCATGATGTCTGTCCCGTAGATGAGATTAGAAAGTACCAAGCTTGCTATGTGGTTCTTCCCACCTGCTGTTATTGGTTATGCGTGGGTCTGCCAGCAGCACGTGCACGTCTCGGCCATCTGTGTGATGCTCTTCTTGTCTGGGTTCTTTTCCATGTACGTCTCTATCACTTGTTTTGTTCTAATCTGACCTTTGTGGATGTTTAGATGGATATATGCTAGCACGTTGACATACATCGTTGATGCCAATGTTGGCCAGTCGTCCAGTGCCGTCGCCACCAACAGTTCTTTCCGTGGGATGTCCGGGTTTCTAGCTGCAGAGATTGCGGTCCCGTTACAGGTGGAGTCTCTGTTACGCAGATATGTCGCAGTTGCACTCACATGTCGTGTCAGGATGCTATCGGCGATGGCGGTTTGTATACCTTGTGGGCCGGCTTGATGTTACTGGCGGAATTGATGATATTACTTGTTATTTACAAGGGAAAGCGGTGGCGGGAAGCAAGTGTTAAGACGGAGAGGTGAAAATATGGATAATGATGTGTATAACTCCCATGTACTAATAGATCGATCGAACAGTGTGATAGTACGCATGTGTTGGTTTTGTAGGTCACGTGGCATCTACTCGGTTCCTTTACGGCCTTCACGCTAACCACTACTGATTCTCCAGAGAGGTTTATAAAGATGAGTATTCAACTATTGACGCCATGACTCAAGCCTCGCGGGACTATGTAGGGAATTCGCTGCCCGTCAGGACGGTGCCGATCACACAAACCCGAGTACTTACTGACCCACTGCGTGTTTACCGATTTCAGATCAAAGCGACGGGGTCAACGCGCTTTACAAGGACCTGAGGACCTTCGAGTCTTCCATCGTCGAGTATTCACAGACTCACAAAGTTTGTCTGCCCATGTATGTGGGTGCATCGGTCTCCACAATACCTGCTTAACATGTGCGACGTGTGACACAGACTACCGAAGCTCAGGTAGCCTTACCACCAATCACCATTCAGCCACCATGTCCAATGGCACCCTGTCTATGGAGTGATCCAGGCATACCTAACATTTGCATTGACGAGATTTCATGCAGGGATGTTCCGGCACACTTCAAGTATACTCATGGGATCAGGAATCTGGGAGCAATTACGATTACATGGGCCAGTGGCAAGGATGCTTCAGGGTAGTTACACGAACTTGAGTTTAGTACGCCACATTTGCGAGTGTCACCTCAGCCACGCCAGGAACAAGGGACACACCCTCTCCTGATGGATAACATGTATGGTCGTCGTTACAGTATGTGACCAGAATACACATGCACTCCGAGTCGTATGCAATGATGGATGGACTGAATTATGATCACTTCGAAAGGACGACTCTCAAGAACATACTTCGAATGCCAACGTCAGCATATGTCGGGTATTGCTGATAAAAAAAACGTTATTTAGAGACATGATCTTTTGCAAGGTTCCCAAATGGACTCAGTACGCCGCGACATCATACAACTGTCGCGGCGCGCGCAATACATCTAGAAACTCATGAAGACGGCGAACCTGAGGTTCGGTTGGTGGTTGGGCAGTATGTTACGCCGACGAAGAAAGACTTGCACAGCAGTTCTACACCAGGGAGCTCGAAACCAACTTCGCATACGAGGCCTCACACACGTGTCAACCCATATTTTTCACTCCAATCATGATACCTTTTCATCATGTCGGGCGTAATTTGCTTTCGAATCGACCTCGCAGCCTCTTCGAAAGCGATTCGTGGTACCTGTCGTACGTGATAGATGAGACGCTGCTCCGACGATCATCAGACGATGATGCGAGGCTTACGTGCGGTGCATGAATGTCTTTTTGCATCGTCAACAACGCCGCTTCTTGACAGAGCGCCGCGATTTCGGCTCCACTACATCCATCCGTCTAAGGCATCTCTCAGTCATGACCCGAGCACACCACTATATGCGACGAACCATGGCAGCGATTTTAGAGACATCAAACCCGGGTTCGACGCTCATCTTTTGGGTCTTGATGCGCAAAATCTCCTCCCTGCCCTCTTGGTCCGGTGGGCCAATGAACAAGATGCGATCGAGGCGACCAGAGCGCATCAGCGCAGGATCCTTGACAAGAACAGAAAGCCATTAGAAGATGACAACAGGATGATGGCTTGGTAGTCTCACCATGACGTCAGGTCTGTTGGTGGCCGCAATGATGGTAACGCCGATCAGTTCTTGGACGCCGTCCATCTCGTTCAACAAGCTCGTAAGCACGCCTTCGTGGGACGAACCACCTCCTTCCGAGTCCGATCGAGACGTGCCTAGCGCGTCGATCTCGTCCTACCACAACAGGGCATGAATCAGCGTTTATATAGCGTTGGAGGGGGGGAAGGAACAAACAAAGAATATGATGGAAGGCGAAGCTGCTCGAGCCTTCCTAAATGTCTCGCGCACTGCTCTCTCAGATTCACCGACATACTTGCTTAAGAGCTAATGGAGGAGTCAGGTCTCGTGCGAGAAGATAATCTGATCACTCGCCTCGGGTCCTTTTACAGCGACAAAGTTGACCCCACTCTCTGTCGCACAAGCACGTGCAAGGACTGTCTTACTACATCCAGGCGGTCCGTAGAGGAGAAGGCCCTTGGGTGGTCGTACACCTAGCCTCTCGAAAGCCTCGGGGTGAAGTAAAGGCCACTCGACCACTTCGCGCAGTTTTTGTATAACAGCCGCTTGACCGCCAATATCAGAGTACCTTATGGGTGGTGTATCCAAAAAGACCGATCGCATGGCAGATGGACGCACGCTCGGCAAGGCATCAGAGAGGTTTGCAATGGTAAGATTCAGAGAGGGTGGAATTCCTGTCGTGCTTGAACCCAGCGATGCATTTGCGTTCACCCATCGTTTGATTGCAAGTGTACCGGCTTCGCGAATGACTGCGCTCAAGTCTGCCCCAACATACCCGTGTGCACGACCCGCGAGAGCACGGAGGTCAGCCTGAGATATGGAATGGGGTGTTTTGGCAAGTAAAACCTCCAGAATTGCTAAACGCGCTTCGGCATCCGGTACACCTAATATAGTGCAAAAACAAAAGCAGCAAATACGAGTTTCAGCTTCCACACGGTGCTGAGAATTGGCCACGTGCTTACCTATCTCAAACTCCCTATCGAATCTGCCAGGCCGTCGAAGAGCCGGGTCGATCGCATTCGGCCGGTTTGTTGTTCCGATGACCACAACCCTTTCCGTACCACTGGTCTTCTCATCTTCCATTCCATCCATTATTGTCAGCAGAGTCGCGACCACCCGCTTTTCAACCTCTCCGCCAGCACTGTCCTCGCGTTGTGGGACTAGCGCGTCAATCTCATCCAAAACGACAACACATGGGCTTTTAGCACGCGCACTCCGAAAGACCTCTCGGAGTCGCGCTTCAGTCTCCCCATGATATGCAGACGAAAGCTCGGGTCCATTTATGATAATGACAGAAGATCTCGTAGAAGCAGCTATGGCACGTGCCAGATGCGTCTTGCCTGTTCCGGGGGGACCATGGAGCAAGATGCCCCGCGGTGGCTTTAGACCTGCATAGAGGGTAAGCCGAATCATGAACATCTCCCAGGCATAACCTACCAAAATGTACAAATAGCTCCGGTCTCGTAAGAGGGATCTCGATTAAATCACGTATCTCAGCAATCGTTTTGTTAAGTCCTCCAACCGTGGCATAGGCATCAGATGACGTTGTTTTCTCAAGAGTTTCGATGTCTGGCTGGACAAGGCACGCATGTGTAAGTTCAGGACTCCAGGTCCAGATAGATCCCACGACAGCCTACCTTGTGAGGACAGTCAAGCCGATTATCGGTATCATCTTCCAGGATGCAGACAGACGTATCCCATCCTGTTGTCCATAAATGGGGTTGTGAATGGAGAGACAGCGATCCGACTTCTTTAGTGATGGGACCAACAAGGTCACCTGCCTCGGGTGTACGCACAGTGATGGAATCGATGAAAAATCTCCGAGGTCGTCCTTCATATATGACTTCCACGACCTGGGAAGACGTGATAAATTTTAGTCCAACTAGATTATGTTCAATTGAAATGTGTCAGCGTGCCAGCCACAACAATAGTGACTGAGGTACTTACCAAGGTGTTCGCGCAGTAAAAGTGTAAGCCAATCCCTGCGCTTCCCAGGTTCATGAGTGTCGGCTTGGGCCTTCCTAGTCTGCCCTTTGAGTATTTCCCGCAGGCGAATGTACCCCGCTTCTTGGGCATCACGCAATGACGGCAGGAACGAGTTGTCCTTGTTGGTGTTTTTTCCATGCAAGGGAAAAACTTTGACCTGACTGCCTTCTTCAAGGCGCGCCGTGAGGAACAACGAAGGAGACAACAAGACGACTGAAAGGAGGAGATACCCATGAGTACGGGTTCAACTTTAGTCACACAAGTAACACAATGATTGCACGATGTGGTACCCGCCATTCTGCGGAACGTCTATAGACGGCCATAAGACCCCAACTGCCAAGTCCTGTGATGCAAGGGAAAATTAGTCTCTCGAAAATACCATGGTACGCGTATTTCCAGCCCCGCCCTTTCTTACCTTTTTTGCATTGCCGTTATCTACCTGCGATAAGGCGATCACGTCGCCAGAACACAACTTCAGGGTCTTCAAGTTATCTGGATGGACGATAACGCGCTTCGCGCTACGCATTTCCCCTTCGACAACCTCCGATAGGGAAACGGTAAATCTCGGGACAGCCATTTGCCTCGCTCAGGATATCGAAGGCTAGGGTAGTGCTTGTGTCGGAACGCGGTACGCTGTTGAGTCTAGACTCTAGACTTTTCTTGTGACTGCAGTGACTCACTCAAGGGCTGATGCTGAACCTTGTGAACCTGAATCCTGTCAATAAAGATATTGCCGCAGCGTCCAACGACAGGTGGATAGAATCGACGGTGGAGCAGTGGCTTCTCGAATAATTGTAATGGACACAGATATGATCTTTCGAATCCAGTGGCATCCTCAGAACTTCAAGGTAATCAAATTGATTGGGTTCATACACACAATCCCACGGCATTTGCCGGCCCAGTAACTGGCAGGTTGATACAACACCACTTGAATGGTACAAGGGCTGTATCAACCATTTGGTGACAATGTTCAAGGCTCGCGCGCTCAATGTCCACCGTCATTCGTTTCAGCCACCACAACGTTTGAATGGCTCGGACCGTCAAGTAGCTGCCACAAGGAGCTATCAAAGTGCCTCAGGCTGTCACTAGCAGTCTAACGGTACATAACGTACCTTCGCCACAGGCCAATAGCCGTCTGGCTCGGAAAGTGATAACTCATGTCTAGCTTTTTTTAATCAGATCTCTGCGCCTCCAGAATGGTGGCAGAATACTGCGGCACGCCATACTACCCCACCCCTCTGATGCGGCGCTGTCCACCTCGTTACCGCGCGTCCCCCTCGTTGTCTATTTCGGGGAGGATGGTGAAACCTGTGGTGCACAATACCCACATATGAAACTTGCCAACTACATAGTTATCTCAGGGGAGGCCCTCTTGTGGAACGTGTCAAGGAAATGAACTCACGGCATACGTGCCTCGCTTTCCCCACATTTTCTTCTTCTTCTTTTCTTTCGATTCCGTTCCGAATCACGGTTTCCGTAGTCGGAGCTTCGGCGCTCTTAGATGTCACAAGGCTTGATCCAAATGTCTTGCAGTTTCTGATCGTCGACTTGACGACAACGCCGGCCCTACACATGGAACTTGTTTCACACAGCACATTGATACTACAAGTTCAATACCCATGGCTACTCGTTGGACACATGAAGTCATTGGCCCATATCTATGCACTGCCATTGCGATCATGAATGACGATGGATTGCGCACTCTGTGGTGCTTCTATCGCAAAACGAGTTTTCCTAGCCTACCTCCTTGTGCCATGACATCAGGTTCAGTCAGGTACGCCCGCACTATAACAGGTTACACCCGACCAGTCATGGGTGGCATGATGCATGATGGACGGGAGGGCGCAATCACGATTCCAGATTGGCGGTCACATACACTAAACGTTATATACCCCACAATAAGCTAATGGACATGTGTGACCAGGATCAGCAGTGGACAGGAAAAAATAACCCACCGACCAAGAACTTTGTGTGGCTAGGAAGTGTCAACGTCAGGTGAGTTCTAGCAGGTTCCTTGCTTGGCCACACCTGCAGGCTGCAAGTATCAATTCATGGGCTGCCACACCTGTCAATGGACGTGGACACCGCGGTTTGGTGCTTCTCTCATTATCGTTTTCTTTTTTGCCCATGATCATTGTCACACACCGTGAGAGCCGAAAGCCTCAAAGACACCGGATAAATGTATTTATTTCGGCCTCGGAATGGGCGTTGATAGCACCAGACTTGCGCCACCGTGCTGTGAAAGTGCGCCATGATCCGTTACAGCATGCACGCTTTGACCTCGGGTACTACTCGCAGTGGGGCAGTTTCGAGGGGACTCAATTGACCACTGGCGCGAACAAGCTCCCGGATTGGGGGATGTGGGACTCAGCCGATGGTGCCGATGAACGATGGATGACGCGGTGCTACTAGATCAGGGTTCCCGAGCCAACTATCTTTGTTCCGAACAATCAGGGACGCTGCTTATAGTCAAGACGCCCCAGATCAGCTTACAGCTCGAACAGCGCTCTTCTGATAAAGCATTTATCTGATCCAGCC
The DNA here is from genome assembly GCA_038093535.1 of Boletus reticulatus. Lineage (NCBI taxonomy): Eukaryota > Fungi > Basidiomycota > Agaricomycetes > Boletales > Boletaceae > Boletus > Boletus reticulatus. Next base: position 11,959 of record JBBPSJ010000320.1, read on the forward strand.
ACATGACAAACACGCTGTTACGAGGATTATAGGGAAAAAAACGCAACGTGGACGTCCACCGCCGATAAACTGGGGGGTACCACGGGAGTACAGCAAGTGGAGGTGTGGGACCCTTTTGATCGCATGCCTTGCAAGTCTACTAGGACGAATATGGACGACTATACGTATTGTTATTCGACACGTTCATTGGTTTCCCGGTGTTCGAAACCTATAAAACCAGGGGGGTCTGAGCAAGCCGGCTCCCCACAACGTTACTATTCCCCACTACACAGCCCTTCTCCGTCCTTCCCGTGCCAACCATGTGCAAACAAGTAGCGTGAGCATGGTCGTTGCCACTCGTCGCCTGTTGGAACTGAGAACCAATCTTTACAGCGAAGGAACCCGTTGGCTAAAATGTGGTGTACGGTGACGATCCATTTCCTTCTCCATACGGGAAGCACTAAACCCAAAATATTAGCACTTTCAACGACATCTCGTCGTCGCGATCATGGATTGTGACTCGACGCGATGTGAACGCAGCTACCGGCATCCACCCAACTGCAGACAACCGAACTGTACCAAGGTGGGTATTTATCGAATTGTGCGTGGAAAAACGGTGCCTGACCGTGAGCACCAGAACTTTGGCGACGAGATACAGCGATCCGTAGACGATGTCAACGAGTTTTGCTTCCAGTGCCGGATGGCGATGAGCCGGCGGCGCTGATCATCGTGCCTAGTCACCACACCTCCTACTAGCATGATTGCACTATACCTGTATCATTTGCATGTTAATAGTTACACATTAAGAAAAAGCTATGTATGTCAAGGGGGGTAGCAGAACATAGCTCCGTAAAGCGGCGCACCGGTGGTCATGTACATGCCCGGAATTTGCTACAGACAGAGGTCTCATGACGTTACGTTCCAGACTTCTTGACTATCCGCATGACCAACGGCCCGACTTTCAAGCTTTCCTAAGGTCCAGAGAACAGCTCAGCATCCGAAAACTCCCGGAAAAGATAACATGCGACGCATACACACGTCAGATCCTGCGCCGAGTAGAGCCTCAATAACATCTAGATTGGGTCCTCAGCTCGGATACTATGTGTTGATCGGCCATCGCTCTTAGCAGATCGGTGCGAGAAGAAGTTCTTCAGTGCCTGGCAGGCGGTAAATGAGTCCCCGTTTTCCCAGCTCACCCCACCAGCAGACCAGGTATAAAATATGTTCGTCTATTTGCGATCGGTACAATGAATAAAACTGGTTGACGAGCGTTGCCGCCCTAATAAGCTCCAAAGACACACTCAGTGCGGGTGGTTCTTGTGGTACTCTGTCAAGCCCGTGAGGATAGCTGCGGGTCGGCGGAACGAACTGCTTACTCAAGTGCACTAGACAAGGATGGTGTTTATTAGCAATAGTTCCAAAAGTATGCTGCTATATGCGTACTGTTGTAGTCGATGGTGTAACCAACACCAAAGAAGAAGAGAATTGTGAGGCCCAGACGGCTCAAAGCTTTCTTCTCCGGGTCAAATGTCGCCGGTGGTGCACGGCCCTTTGGGAGTTTGGAATAGAAGTTTACCAAGGGTGCGAGACCCGCCCCGGAACCTGCAGACTGGAACAAAAATGAGTAGGTTGAGAAATAAGTGGGGTAAATGACATACGAGGTGAGATGGGGTCGCAATCTTGGGGGGAATGAGACCCGTGAACTGGCGGCGAACGAGCGTAGGCAACATGGCTATTATTTTTACAGACAAGCAGAAGAACGGAATAGGTCGGGGAAACTGTTTGCGTTTGTTTGTTATTATCCCACGATCACGCACACACGCGTGCACTGCCACTGTGGACCCACCGCGACAAACTGTGCGTGCAAGTCAAGCTCTGAACAATAGCAAACTTGAATTTGTACAGACACGACGAGAAACTGGCCGGGCCACCGTGACGTGAGTAGATTCAACCTTGTGGTCATGATTTCCACATCCACGGCCCATGTTCTCGCCGCGCTCTTCGTGACTTGCTACGTCGGCTCGATATATATCTCCAAGAATGCACGTCTTTCCTTTTCCAACACCAAAGTATACCTTGATTATGGATTCGCGAGGCCCAAATTGCAGAATGAACGCTGGAGGGATGACCCAGACGTAATACGCGCGCGTCTCCTTGCTGTCAGCGGCGGGACTTTCATGTGTTGCGCAATCGTGTATGCCTTGATGGCCTCAGAGTCAGTCATTGGGAAAAACGTACGTGTCTAATTCTGGACTCTCACCCAGTCACGCTAACGATACCAGTCTTGGACACCGATGCAGATGACCGTCAATTACCTTGGCTGTACCCCCACCAGCATTCTCCCACACCTCATAACCCCTATGCTCTTTCTCGGGCCACTCTATTCGCATTTCCTGCGCGGGACACTGCCTGGTCAGTGTAATTGGTCTTGTCAGGAGGATCTCCTCTCCTTTCTCTTCTCCGTCACCGGTGTGCGGAATTATTTCGTTGTGGGTGGTTCAGAGTTATCCACTACGGCACTGCATTGACTTGTAAATACCATATTACGATAAAGGCTCCCATCACAGAAGAAGTCGTCTTTCGAGCATGTGTCCTCACCGTGTACCACCTTGCGCAGGCGCCAAAGATGCGAATGATTTTCCTATGTCCCTTGCTATTTGGGGCAGGTGAGGATTCACGTCCGCATGTATGAGCGGTCGCTTGGCACCACGAATTTACCTCCCTTGACGCACAGCCCACGCACATCATGCCTGGGAGACATACAATAGGTATGGACGTAGCCCAGCAGGCTTGAAACGCGCCGCGATTGGCACCGGTGAGACATTTTCAGATGATGTGGCTTTAGCCACCTCGTTGACCATTGACGTGTTCTAGTCTTTCAATTCACTTACACCAGTATCTTCGGGTTCTATTGTTCGTATCTTTTCCTTCGCACGGGATCTATACTCCCACCAATTACCGCGCACGTATTCTGCAATGTCATGGGTGTCCCCCAGCCCGGCTACGATATCAGTGAGAGGCCAGACCGGAAATTAGGTTTGTTCCACTATTCCATCCTCATGGCAGTGATGATCAGTGACGCCGCCAACAAACAGCCATTATCGTTGCCTACCTCATTGGTATTGTCAGCTTTGTGTACGCGCTCAGCAGCTGGAGACTCGCGGAGGATACATTGTATTGGAATTAGATCTGACGCTGGTTCGTCGAGCTTAGTTAGAATATTAGGGACAAGTAAACGACGACGCACGTGATCATATATACCATCCTCTCTTGATTTATATAAGATTGATAGCTCGCCGGAACAACGTTGCCTCCGCACTCCTCGCAGACTGGTGGTGGTCAGTTCCATCATTGCCGGGACAGATGCCCCACAAGCGAGCAAACCGATCGGTAAGGGAACGAGAGAAAGCTCAACGGTATGACTAGTGGTCCGAGTCACAATGACTAAAAGTTACTCATCGAACGCGTCGATTTTACAGAGCAACCGATTTGGCCCCCACGATCTCCACAGAACATGAATCTATTCCGAAGTCAGTCTCGCGTGTTCTCGACGCCGGACAAATCAGGCGAGAATACCGGAAGAAGAAGCAACAAGTCGACGGAGTCGGCAACTCAGACGAGGGCGACGTTCCACACAAAAAAAGACGTCACGATGCAACAGATATGAACGACGGGGGAACTACGGCGCTTAGGATTAAGCCAGGTGAAACCGTTACCCAATTCAATAGGTGAGCGGTGATCGTATTGTGATATGAAATCATACATGGGGGTTGTCAACACGAACACGCTTCATTGTTTACAGACGGGTGGAGACCAGTATGACGCCTCTCATCAGGACTGCGTTGCGGCAGTCATCTGCCCAGGCGCGCAGAGTGCGGAGAGAAGCAGCAGCACAGGAAACGCTAAAGCGGGGCAAACAAGGAGACAATGCCCGTCATCCACCCCCGGCGAGCTCGAAAAAAGGTTCAGATCCACCGCCGACTCCCGCTGCCCACGAGGAGAATATCGACCGTCGGAGCGTAGCGAAGGAATTTCAGGTTGTCTCGACTTCTGCTCCCCGCCGGCTCAACGATGTCGCGCAAGAACCCCCATTAATCAAGAAACTCCCCCGTGGAGCAAAGCACGATGCGGCCCCGTCAGGGGTGTTGAGTATGGCTCAGAAGGCGATGATGGAGGAGGAAAGGGACAAGGCCATCAGACGTTATCGAGAATTGAAGGCTGGAAAACTGCGCGAAAGCGGCGGAGTAAAGCTCGATAGTTGATTGGAGGGCTTTCCCGGCGACTTTCGGTCTGTATAGCGCATACGACGGTCCTCGGTTTGTCCTCGGTGATATTTTTGTGTCCCTATCGTTACCCTTGGAGTGTACTATTGGAGCCCATTCCCCGCTGTATCGTCTGGCCACCTCCGATGTTCATGGACCGGAGCTTCGCGGAGGTACCCTAGGCTCGTTCCAGAGACCTTTCTGGCTCGTTTGTCAATGACTCATAGTCACCTCTTTCCAGACGCCGCTACACCAAATCGTTGCACTTCTGGTATTATACGTACTGATTTCCGTTTCCTCTCTATTCCCGACTCGCGGGCTTCTACAAGGCCTCGGGTACCTAAATAGCAAGGTTTCAGCTGCTCCGTCGACGGCGGATGCGTTGGCGATGCACGTAAAATAGGCTTTTCTGGGAAGTGTCGTCACTGAAGCAATTGTTTTACAGTAACTCTCTGGGATCCTGGCGCGCTCAGGCTGTACACAATGGATCTGACAGTCTCCCGTCCCTCGCGAGTGCAACGGGTACCTTGACGCCTTTTTCGTCGACGGCGAACAGCGTTGGTGGCTCGTCGGTGGACGAACACTTGATCATCATTCCAGCCCTAGTGCAATACAATAAACCTCGTCATTTTGCTAAAACGAGGGGGCCGTGACTGTGGTCTGCCCGATTCGCTCTGCATGGTTCTTATAATACCCGCTGGTGGGTCTGTTGATATTAGGTACCATGATGCCTTTTTCCGGTATCTTCGGGAAGCCTGCTAATGCAGTGCGATCTGACGTCCTATTCCGCGGCCCGTTTTATAGATCGTGGTCTCTGACGGGCTCCCGTCGCGACTCCCCCCATCCTGTCGAGTGGGACGACCAAACCCATGGCTGATATCGAACAGCAGGCATCGTCACCAACGCGTCATTCGAGCTTGGAGGCAACGACATGCGAGTCCTCCTCGCGGAATAGCACGCTCAAGCCCGACACGTCGTCGATACCCACCGCAGATGACAGCGCCCGCAGCAAGCTCCGAGCATGGTTGGCTGTCTTTGGGGGGTTCCTCGCCCTCTTCTGTTCCTTTGGTCAACTCACTGCGTTTGGTGCATTTCAAACATGGTACTCGGGTCACCAGCTCGTATCGATGTCGCTGTTCAGCATATCATGGATAGGTTCTTTGCAGTTGTGGACGTTTTTCTTCATGGTGCGTCGACTCCCTTTTTTCAAATAGCGCGTCAGTGACCGTTCCGTAGGGCGCACCTATAGGCAGTGTTTTTGATGCCTATGGCCCCACCCCGATACTCTGTTCTGGATCGCTCATTCTGGTTGCTAGTCTTGTCCTGACTAGCGTTTGCGAACGATATTATCAATATTTACTGGCACAAGGCGTCGTGTTTGGTCTGGGCGTCGCTATGCTGTGCGTACTGTTCTCTCTTGCGCCCAAATGCCAATTTGACTATGATCCAGCTTTTACCCTACAATGGCCTGCGTGGCGACACACTTCAACGAGTACCGTGCTACTGCCATAGGCATCGTGTCAGCTGGATCTGGCTGCGGTAACGTATTCTCCGTCTTACTGCGAATCATTACTTAACTCGACTTAGGGGGGGTCGTCTATCCCATCATGCTTCGTTACCTTTTCGGTAAATTTGGTTTCGGATGGGCGGTCAGGTTTTCGGCATTGACGACCGCCGTTGTGTGTCTCGTGGTTGTTTCGACTGTGAGGCTTCAGCGTCCTATCAAAAAGAGGACGGGGATAGTGTTGGAGATGCAGACGATCCAGGACCGTCGCTTTCTACTTCTCGTCGTGGGCTCCTTCTTTGTTTGCTTAGGTGTGCCTGCATTTCCCGACGTTCTCTCAAAACCCGGCTCTGATCCCCCTTAGGCATGTTTACTCCTTATTTTTACATTTCAGACTATGCGCAGTCTCGGCACATGTCATCCAAGGCTGCATTCTGTGTGCTCTCCATCATGAACGCTGGCAGTGTCTTTGGCCGCATCGCACCGGCCTGGTTATCCGACAAGATAGGGCGTTTCAACCTGCTTTGTCCCTGCGCCTTCCTTTCCGGCCTCTCGTGCCTCGTCTTTTGGATGTTTGGCGAGGACCCCATCTCGATTACTGTCTTTGCCGCTTTGTACGGTCTCCTGTCGGGCGCGATCATCTCGGTCGTCAACCCGTGCGTCTCGCAAATATCTGACATGCGGGAGATTGGGACGCGCATTGGCATATTATACACGTTCATCTCGGTGCCGTGCGTCTTTTTTTTACGTTTATCCAGTCCCCATCTCACCCAAACGTTGCGTCGTGTCATAGTTCGCTTTTTGGGGGTCCGATCGCGGGTGCGCTGGTGCAACGGCAGCACGGAGCATACATCGCCAGTATCGCACTTGCGGGATCAAGCATGATACTTGGCTCCGTGTTTTATTGCATATCAAGATGGATGATCGACCGGCGAATCCTGTGTCGTGTCTAGGTCTAGACGCACACCGGTCAACGTTCATATGACGGATGACACAAAACGATGACAAGGTGGTCCCTGTTAGAGGGTCCACGACGTGATGACGATAGCTATTCCCCTTTTTTTTCATTTCCTTTTTCATGGATTGGATCACGGGCACCTATATTTGTGTAGCATCAATGTAGTCTTTATCTCAAAAAGCGCGTGCGCGCATGCAAATCCAAATGAATAGAGCTGAGGTGATCGATGTGTCGGACGAGTGCAGGATGGGAGGTCTATGAGATGTATTGCAGATAAAGGGATTAGAAGCCAACGGAGAGAGCAAAGAACATAGGCTATAAGGGGGATCACAAGGGTCGAGGAAGCTTCCACATGTCGAGAAGAGGGCAAAATGTAATCGAAGAGATGCCATGGCTCGAAATCAATGAGCGTGTCAAAAAAAAGTCGTGGTGAAAAAAAAGGTAGGCGAGATAATATGATGGAGTGTTGTAAACGATTCCTTCCAAATGGATGACGTACAAAACTAGAACGTTTCTTCTTCTTCCGGCTGTGCGGTGCTGTCTGGAACCTCGAAACCTTCCTGGGAGGCAATGAGCGAATGGAAGCAGATAGAGTCGCGTGGTAGGTTACCTCGGTCGAGTACAGAATCCGCTGAATTTCCTTTAGGGTCTCGTCCTGCTGTCCAGCCCTTTCCAGAGCCTCGGCTTGCTGCTGTACGAGAATTTCGATATCGCGAAGCTGTACAATGTGTCAGGGCAAAGGAAGCACGGGTGAACGAGAAAAGTCCATACTTTTGCAAAGTAAAAGTCGCGTTCTTTTTCTAGTCCTTCCATGTGAGTGGACATCTCGCGGAGCTGTGTTTGGAGACTCTGGACGGCCTCGTTTGGCTGCGTCGAACCAGCGCGGTGACCGCTGATGGGAGTCTTTCCGCCAGATCTGCCTGCTGCGCCGAGGCCACTGGCACTTCGAGGACCGGTGAGTGGTGCGATGGTGGCTGGCGTGTCTGTGGGAGCGCCTCGCCTCCGTCCTACTGCGTCATAACCCTGACCGCCATAGTTTGAGTCCCAGAAACGTTTGATCCACTGCAAGAATTCGAGGTTATCTCTGTCACAGGATCAGGGTCAACGCTCTAGTTAAAAAAAAGGTGGTGCGAGCACGCACTGCATTTTACATTTGACGAGCTTTTCGATGGGTATGGGCTATACACAGGACCATGTGAGCATGTTCATCGAGCGTGTGTGCGAGGAGGATACACGCCTTGTCAATCTTCTTGGCCTTGAAGACGTTTTGCAAGACTTTGAAATTGGCAACGAATTCGTACTCGTGTTTTGCGTTCATCTTGACCCGGGTCATTGGAATGTCCCCTGGAAAGCGGGTTATTGTGATCGAGCAAGGGGGATCTATGAGGCGATCGCACCGTAGATGGAGTCAAAGATTTGGCAGTAGGCCCCGCCCGTGCCGCACTGCTCGACCCTCGTGTAGTTGAGCTGTAGGAGCTCGTTGACCCAAGTCAAGAGATCTGTGCGAGAGACGGCGGCCATGGTTGTGACAGACGATGAGAGTCGAAGAGAAAGAAAAAAAACAAAAGTCAAAAGCCAACTAGAAAAGGTCTTGCTTGACTAGGGTTCGGTTGAAAAGTCAGCGAGACTTATCCACAGTAGTGAATAAGTCCGGGTGCTCGACACATTTTTCCACTGCTGTTACTAACCAATCTGTTATTAACTAGTGTAAAAATACTATTCAGCTCTGCGAATAAATGTTTTGCAGTGAAAAACAGTGAAAAATTAAAAATCCCAGTTGATCTCTGTAGTAGACATGTCAACGGCTGTCTTTGCTACCGTACGAGGCTTTGAATGGGCAGCAACACTGGTGATGGGCTCAATAGCCAGCAAATCACGCAATGCCCCATTGTCGAGTGACACATCTTCGTCCGTCAGCAGGTTCATCTCGACCAACCCATCACGGCGTTCGGGGATGAGAAGCATATCAGTGTCGGAGTCTTCGGGTTGGCTGATGATCTCGTGTTCGCTTTCTCCATCGCTTTCAGGGTCACCCGGTGGGTATTCTGGGCCACTATTGCTGTTCCCAGGTGTTGTACTTTCGTTTCCGAGCACAGTCGCCTGTAGTAGCTCCTTGTCCATATCACGAAATTTGACAACAGGCCGATAGCATTCCTTTCGGACAGCCTTTTTCTGTGTCAGAAGCAAGTGAGCTGTTGATCACCCGGACCAAAATAAGAGAAGACGGACAGAGTCAGTCCTGTAGTACTGTCCAATTTGAATCATGTCGATTAGTGTGCGGGCGTTCTGATTTGCGCGCAGAGGTGAGTTCAGCCACGTAAGCGTTGAGCCAGTCCGCTCGTCAGGCATGGAGTTGACAAGGACAGCAAAGATCTTGGTCGCGAGAATCTAGAAATGACTCAATTACAAAGGGAATTCATATTGAGGATGCAGCATACACTGAGCACCCGTGCGTTGCGATTGGGTTTGAGTGTTTCCCACCATGCATAGGGGTCGTTGTTCACCACAGGATCATCAAAGGGCCACTCGCCAAGCCAGTATATTCGGAGTTGATGGCGAAATTCTTCTACAACAGAAGCTGGACCAATCTTTTGAACAATGGCTGCAAATTCGTCCTTATGGTCCAGATTAGCTTGGACGGAGTCAAGCATGATTTTCAGGCGATTCTTGAGGAACTCTTTGACCCGTTCATATGCACGGGGATGTGGCACAGGGTGGTCCGAGGTCAAAGCCTGCTTGTTGGAAGGGTTTCGAGGTGGGATCCGGATACTAGTCGCTGATGCGAGAGTCGGTTTCATGAGGAAATCAGACAGTGGATAGCCTGTCATGACAGTTCGGGGTGATTGTGACAAATGGTAAATATGAAAACATACGAGGATCCAATGCAAATGCAGTGAAGTAGACGTCATTCGTAAAAAATTGCTTCCACCGCATGTTGTAAGTCA